>JASDQU010346508.1:0-12389 GCA_032191745.1 Picea mariana
AATGACAACTCATTGATCCATCTTCATCTATGCATTCTCATCAAGGACAATACATATTATATTACATCAATCATCAATCAATCAATCCTTTGACATCAATCAATCACTTGACATCAATCAATGACATCAATCAATCAAACCATTGGCATCAATGACAACATGATCCAACAGATTCCACTTATTCCAATTATAAATATGCTTCTATGCATCTGACCCATGTTTCTTGTACCTTCTATGCATCTCACGAATCCATCTATGTCCATATGTCACAAAATTGTCCATAACCCTACTACTCAATTGTCCACAATGCAGACCCATATATCATTGTACTATATGAACTCAATTGATCATCACATAAATGTATCCAGTGTAAACCAAAATCTGTATGTCTAGACTTATATTGAAGATATCTCTGCATGAATATAATCATAAATGTTTTCCAACTCACACTTGTGTGGGAACATTGCTTTCTTGATCGATTGATTTTTCATTATGTACTTCTTATTTCTAACTGATCTGAATCTGTCTCTACAAATACATCACACTACTCAAAGGATGTTTCATTGATATTTGGTAGCTAATGCACTTACTCCCTTGTTCAATATTCATATTTACTAGGATACTCCAAGCCTGATGGCTCAGAAAAGTACTCGCTCTAATGCGATGTAATCTTCTTCTCCATATGTAGACTCATCATCTTTCTGAAATCTAACTTCTTTATTTCTTCTTGTGGATTGATCTTGCACTATAATTACTGAAAGTACAATATCTTGGGCTTGTTCTTTGTTCACTTTCTCTTCTCTTCTTTTCTTTATTGTACTACTGTAAAACCTGTGATCTCTGGAACCTTTTCTTCTTTTATTTGAAATATTCTCCAAACCTTTCTGCATATGACATCTTCCCTTTTCTCTGTAGATTTGTCTTCATCTCATATTATTGCCAATATTGTGATCTCTGGAACCTAGTCTTTACTCATATGTTCTTCTTGTTTATTTTCCATACTTTCTTATATCTGATATCATTGTTCTCTTTCATGGAAGTATTGATCATGCTTCTACAATAACGAGCTGTGTGTCTATTTTTGTGGCATTTGTAACATTCAATGTTATGTGGGGCCACATAAGCATTTATTTCTTGAACATTTCTTCCATAATCCTTGCAATCTTCAACCTTATGTCCAAAGTCACTACAATAAAAACAATGACCATAAAATAAATTTACATACCTAGGAGTGAATAATCTTGTTTGTTTTGTAGTCCCTCTGAATCCCTGCCTTGGCTGATCATGGTCTTCTCTTTTTTAGATCGCTTCATTATGGTTGAAACTTATTTGCTTCATGAATGTGGAAGGTCTTGTTGAAGATGTATCTCTATTATACTCATTCTTCTTTGATTATTGTTGACCATGATTCCTTCCTTTGAGTACTTCTAAATAACTCTTACTCTTTTCTTCATTATTCTTTTCAAGCAACCTGGAATACTTCTCTTCATTCTCTATTGTTGTTGTGGATGTTTTTGTCTATTCAACATTCTTATTGAGCTTGACGATGTTACTTCTCAATGTGACAACTTCTTATTTAATATTCTCAACCTAATCTTCTTTATTCATCATTTGAATCTTCATGACTTCTTCTATTTGTTTTTATTCTTCAAGTTGGATCTTCACGTAGATGATTTCATTTTCAAGTATTCTTTCTTCTTGACCAAATTTTGCTTCAAGTTGATTTAAGTCTTTAGTTCTTTCTTTAAGATGGTTTGTGAAAATGTTCTCTCTCTTTTATGCTTCCTTTATTTTTGTTTCCAAACACTTCTTCTCTTTCATTTCTTCCTTTATTAATGCTTCTACTTTGAATTCAAAACACTTATTCTCTTCCATCTAACTTTTGAATGTTTATTCAAGCTTTCTGACTTGTTCTAGTTGAGATTTTTGTTTCACAATGACCTGTTGGGATTCTTCAAAAATTTCTTGAGAATTCTTCTTGACTAATTTATCCTCAAGTGACCGGTTCTTCTTCCTTTATTTTGCTAGTTCATCTAGATAATTGATTAATATTGTTTCAACATCCTTTTCTTTTTCATTCTTCAAATAAGGGCATTCAATTTCAAGATGTCCACTCTCTTCGCAAGTAAAGCAAAAGAACTCACTTCTGTTGATTTTGTGCTCTTCTTCTTCTGAATCTGTCTGACACGATGAGAAAATTTATTCTTGTTATGTACCTGCATCTTCTTTAGAATTATCTGGCTCTATTATGGGAGATTAATCTAAGTAGAGATTATGTAGCTTATCCAAAAGTTATTTAGCTGATGAACACTTTCCCACTTTGTCCTTTATTGAATTAGGAAATCCTTCCAAGATAAAATCCATTGCTATTTTTTTGTTCCTTTTCAATTCCTTTATGGTTGAATTCTTTGGTTTCTTTGTAGCATTTTATCCTATAACAACTGAGTGCCAAACATCATATCCTTGTGCCTGTAAAAATACCTTCATCCTGCAACTCTGCAATTCATACTTCAGACCCTTTTGACCATTGAACATTGGTGCTCCATTCATATTGTACTCCATGATCTACCTTCCAATGGTTAAATTGTATCCTTGAAGGAACCTTCTCTGATTCCAATTGTTGGAATACTGAGAGGGGGGTGAATCAATATGAGCACTTTATACCACTTTTAACCACAATATATATTCTTTCACTTTATCAACAATGTTCAACAGTGTATCATCAATGTATCATATATGATTGCATTCAATATATCATAAGCATATAATCATAAGAATTATCACAACAAATACATAGTACACCAGTATTTACGTGGAAACCCAAATGGGAGAAAACCATAGAATTATTTATTATATATATATATAGATAGATAGATAGATAGATAGGTAGATAGATAGATAGATATATCAAGAATTCATTCATAGGAAGCACCAACATCCAAATTCTCTAGATGCAACTAGAAGGAGGCTACAACCCCCTATTCTCAGTCTCCAACTCGAATGAAGCTACAACTCCTTGAATTCCCTAGCTCCAACTAGAAGGATGATACAACCCCCTAGGTTATCTGACTCCAACCAGAAGGTGGCTACAACGACCTAGTTCTCGGGCTCCAACCTGAAGGAAGCTTCAATAACCTAATTCTTCGGATCCAACCGGAAGGAGGATACAACCCCCTTTCCTTGCCTCATCCTTTCGCCCTTAAATATAAGTGTAGACCAACTGTCACTACCACAACCACTGCCACTATCATTGTCACTCCCTATGTCACATCAATTTGTGACATATTACTATATCTAACCTATCATTGTTCAACTTGTACAACCTGTCACTATCACCGATACTCAACCAGATCCTCTCACATGGATCATATACCAAGGACACCTCTTAAATATATTTCCAACATCACCAACACATGCCTCTACCAAGCATGTACCAAGATCACCAACATACCATCACAATATATGTGTCTCAACCATGTACCAAATCATGTACCAAAACATCAACCTGTACCATACCAAGTATCAATTGTGTACCACAACCTGTACCAGAACAAGTGCATCAACCATGCACCAACACCTATACCAAATTGTGCATCAACCATGCACCATCAGCCTGTACCAAACCGTGCATAAACAATTCACCAACACTTGTGCAAAATCGTACATCAACCATGCACCATAAATTATACCATATTCCTCAACCATAAACCATGTACATAAACACCATACCAAGTACCAACTATGTATCTCAACCATATATCATATCACTCAATCGTGACATACACCAAGTATCATAGGATATATCAAGCAAGTACCATCAATGGTGTACCTGAACCAAGTACCAACATCACCAAGAGATGTATCTCATACATATTTTTTCATATACCAAGTGTGATCCTAAAAAATGTATCAATATTAATAACAACCACACACTATGTGCCAATGCTTCAAGAGTATACCAAGAATAAGCCTCAATCATATACCATAACATCATCAACATGTAACCCTCAAAACATGCATATAAACATACATATAACTTTTTAATAGACCTGTATTATGTGATCACAGACCTGCAGGCCTTCCTCAACTTCAACAACAAGAGAATAACATCTTCATCAAACTTTACGTTAGTCTCATGACACTAGTTTTTGGATTAGTCACAAACTCTAACTTTCAACAAGAATAACTTCGTACTTGTACTGAATAAAGGTATGAAAATTGTACAAAATATTATTCAATATCATCTCTATAATTCCTCTAGTTTTCACTACTTAGAACCTCCCAGAAAAGGAGTTATAGCAAAAATGGGGTACCTTGTTGAATTCTAGCTTATTCTAGAGAGTGAACTTGTTGAACATGCCACACGTGGAATGTTTAATATATGGATATGAAACTCACATAAAACTTAATAAGGACTGTACTCTATCCAATAAATTTTTTCTCACTGAATTTAGATCTTCTATGAATAATTTATGACCTTTTTACCCGGAAAATCTATTTACGACTAGTTGCAGGACTAGCCAAAAACCCTATCTTCCACAAAGTGTATCTCCCAAAATACAATGATACAAAAGTTGAAATTTATACCAAAGGTATCTTGATATGTCATCTCAATATCCTATAGGTTTTACTATCTAAATCATTATATAAAAAAACTTATAATTAAAATGGGAATATGACCTGTAAATAACATACCTTAGAACACATTCTCATAAGACTTCATCCTCCCTTGCAATTTCGACCTTCTTTACTTCATCTTCCATATGAAATTTTACTCATATCTCCTTGTTTACCTCAGATAAGAATCATTTAATCACATAGAATATATTCAACATAATGTGTGTGTAAAATGTACTTATGAGTGACTTCTTGAGGTGTAGATATACTTTTTCTATGTAACCTCTTTCCTTAACTTTAGGGATTCTTGAACTTTCTTGTTACAACAACATTAATATTTAATTATTTACTTGCAACCAATTATGGGATTCTTAACCCATCTTTGAGGCTTCCAGAGGGGCTTCTTGACCCATCTTTGGGGCTTCCAACTCCATGACCTCATAACTCCTCAACCGTGAGGAACCACGTAGCGTACCACCTATCACCGTAAATGGCGTGACGAGGAATATCCATCCATGAGTGAGATACCTAAATTTACATTGCCCTTCATGACATTTTTCCTTGATCAAATTTTCATTCCATAACCACACCTCTGGGGCTTCATGTAGACTACGTCAAATGCACCCATCTAACTCACCATCAATCTCGATCATACAAATGTCAATCAACTATACAACATATCTATACCTCTCCAAGGGTTGACATCAATATCTAAGGGTTGAAATCAATGACAACCAACTGTCCAAACCAATCATCCAACAATTTTTTGACTAGGAGATCGAGTGTCCATATTGATCGGGATTTCGATCAAATTTTTTCTAATTGTTGGAGTTGGCCAAAGGAATTCATCGACGACTAGTGGTTAGATTGGATGGATTGGAGAATAGTTTTAGTTGCCAATAGAAATCATCGACGACAAATGGTCGGTTGTCGGTCAAGTTAGAAAAGTGTTTCAATCGAATAAGGGAAATCACCAATGGTCGATGGGAAATGGTCATGTGTTGGCCGAATCGACAAGGTGTTCAGGTCATCCAAGAGAAATGACTAATGTTCGATGAAGGAAATAGGGTGATGAAGTTTCATGCCAGGTCAACATCCATGTGTCATGCCACATTAGCCATAGTTCCATGTTATATTTTATGTGTCATGCCACATAAGAATCTACATTTCATTCCACGTCATCAATTGCCACATCATCCAAGAAATGGACGATGGCCAATGGTTGGGTCAGTCAAATTGGAGAAGTGTTTTGTATAGTCAACAGGAATGGTCGATGGTTGGTTCAGTCAAATTGAGAGAATGTTTCGTCATCCAATGAAAATAATCGATGGTCTATGGGTGATTGTTGGGTCAAAAAATTTAGAGATGTATTGCAATTGGATTCCAAGGGAAAGGGTCAATGACCAACAGTTGGATTAGTAATTTTAGAAAAACATTGTGTGCATCTAATGGGAAATTTTAATCACCGATCATTGATGGAGCTCGTATCAATGGCACATATTGTTTTAATTTGTTGATTGATGGTGGAAATTGATCCATGATGTTTAGAAAGTATTAACAAATCAACGACTCATATTTCACTTGATTTGAGATCGACAACTTGGATTTAAAAGGCTATTATAACAGTAAAAAAATCAAATTTATATGAATAATTCAGTTTTTTGATGGTCATGAACTTGTGCGGTGGTTTTGAGTCCCTAAACAACATTTTTTTGGAAATCAAAACCCATTATATCAAAGTGTACCTTGCAGATTAAATAAAAGAACTTGAGGAGAGATATCCAATGAGCTACATAGAGTGCAAAACAAATCTCATATGAGGAAATTACAACTAAAACAGTTAAGGTAAAATTTTGATACCAATTTACTTCTAGAGGGAATATCTCCTTTCTTAGAAGTCAGTTTGAGGCACAATATTAGTCTATGGAAATCTTATGAACCATAGAAGATAGCCATGGATCCAGATTTGGGATTTGGGTATGTAAAAATGTGCAAGAAGAGAAAGAAGGGACTTGTAGTATACATGGATAAATTGGGAAAAACAGTCAAAACTTCTCTAGACCATAACTTTCAACTCGGAGCTCATATTTGGGAAAAAAATAATAATCCCTGGAAAGGTATTAAGGAGGAGAAGACATCCATGCACCAAAAATTTTTAATTGGGTGCTAAAAGTTTCTCATAAAGTAATAAATTAATTATGTAGAAGTAAAAAGTGGAAATTGTAGCATGTGAATGTTGTAACTTTCTGATAAGAACTCACAATGAGGCATGAGTACAACCATTGGATAGTTGTTTCGGAGACAAATGTACTTAAGGAATTAGATTCTGACTTGTTGCATTGCATTCTTCATAAATTAATGACAATAATAACTTGTTATCTAATTAATAAATATTTTACAATATGCTTAATTATAATAGTAATTATTGCATGCACATTCTTTCAGAACAAGAGATATTGGAAATGAGACTTTAGTTTTTGTATGAAAATTAGAGATATGGAAGATGCACAAGGGTCTTATATCCATGAACAAGAAATCATAGGTCATTAGGGGAAATGTTGATATAGATTCTAATGGAAGAAGATATGGGAAGGAGCCTGTAACTATGAGAAACCTGCAAAGAGAAGTGTAGAGTTATAGGGATGATAATGAAAAAATCGTGAAAGATAAGGAGGATATACTAAAAATATTGAATATGCTATAGAATCAAGTCAACAAAGATTCTGTCACAAAGAAGGAAGATAGTGAAATTCAAGTGGAAGCATCTAGATCTCATGATAGGAGAGATGATCATGGAGGTTCTAGACAATCAAGGAGTGTTAGCAAGCATGAACACCATTGTTCCCTAGGGCACTCGACCATAAGAGAATATACATGTTCAAGGTCAACAAGTAGTCCAAAAATGTCTCCTGACATACATTAGAGAAGAATACATGGATCAGATAGTTTGCAAGGGGAGATCAGGACAACCAAGACACCATCTTTTGATAGAGAGAAAAAGGAAGGAGAATATGTAGAAGCATGGCTACTGAGAGTGAGAAAATATTTCCAATTATGTTATTATTCATCAAATGCAGAAGCCATAATTGCATCCTACCACCTTCAAGGGAAGGCATCTATGTGGTGGGATCAACTGAAGCAGGTTAAGCACATTGATGATAAGATAATTTCTTGGAATTAGTTGAAGAAATATTTTCAGAAACAATACTTTTCATAGATTTATTATGACAAGAAGATGCAAGAGTTATTTAAACTCAAACTTGGGAACATGACTGTGGATGAATATGAGAGAAAGTTCTTGGAATTTATCAGGTATGTGAGCTTCATCAAGGATGAGAAGTTCAAAATTCAGATGTTCTTGAGTGGACTTCCATCTTTCTACAAGGATAAAATTAAGTTTGATGAGCCCATGAATTTAGAAGAATCCATAAGAAAGTCCAAGTATTTGTATGTGCAGAACATAGGAAGGTCAATTTTCCAAAGGGATCGGGATGACAAAAATAAAGCAAATATGGATCAAAGGAAGAAAGGATTCAAGTCACACTTCAAAAGGAATAGCTCTCAAGCACATAAACAAGAACAACCATCTCAAGGTGATAAAAAAATGACATAGTCCTTGGGAAAGAGGCCAATATAACATCCCATAAAGTGTTGGGGATGTGAAGGATTCATTTGTATAAATATTTTCCTCACCGAGGAGATAAAATGAATACTATGCATAGCATAAAACAAGAGGAGATTGTATAAGATGTTAGTAGAATCATGCCAAGGATATATGTAGCCTTGGACAATAGACAAGAAGACTATAAATCCCACAATATTGAAGTGGAAGGTAAGATGGATAATCATCCCATAACTATTTTGATTGATTTTAGAGCTAGTCATATATATCTATATGGATCGAAATCTAGTTGACATATTTAAACTAAAGAAATGTAAGAATGAAAAATCTTGATTAGTTCAACTAGCTACTAGAACCAAGAGAAGAATAAATGATCTTGTTAAAAAATGCCCTACACATATTAATGGAATTAATACTAAGGTAGATTTGAACACCATACCACTTGGGTCTTATGACTTCCTGATTCGTATGGATTGGCTAGAAAAGCATCGTGTTTTCTTAAATTGATATAATAAGGTTTTCACATGTCTTTATGAAGAAGTGAATTCAAGGATAACTAGTGCAAGGTATTTCAAGGCTTATATATGTGTGAGATATTTCAGAGCTAGAAGAGTTGTTGAATAAAGGATACATATAACCAAGTGTTTCTCCTTAGGGTGCCTAGTTCTTTTTATCTAGAAAAAAGATGGAATGTTGAGGTTGTGTATTGACTTCAAATATTTGAACAAGGTTACAATCAAGAATAAATATCATTTTCCAAGGATTGGTGATCTTTTTGATCCGCTAAAATGAGAAAGGATATTCTCCAAGTTTGAATTCAGGTCAAGATATCATCAAGTAAGAATCATAGAAGAAGACGCTAGGAAAAAAACCTATAGGATGAGGGATGGACACTATAAATTTGTGGTGGTGCCTTTTGGGTTCAAAAATGCACCGTCTATATTTATGTGTCTGGTGAATGGGGTTTTCATGTATTTCCTGGACAAGTTTGTCATTGTATTCTTGGATGATCTTCTTATCTATTCCAAGACAAAGGAGGAGCATGAGAAACATTTAAGGATGGTGCTACAAGTGTTGAAAGATCTCCAATTGTATTCCAAGTTGAGTAAATGCACTTTATATCAAAAGCATATCCATTATTTGGGTCACATTGTCTCAAAATATGGAATAATAGTGGATCTTAAAAAGATTGAAGCAATCAAAAGTTGGCCAGCGCCAACAAACATTTCAAGGGTTAAATCATTTATGGGTCTAGCTAGTTATTATAGTATATTCATTGTGGGATTCTCCAATATTGCACAATCAATAACATATTTGCAAAAGAAAGGAGTAAAGTTTTAATGGAGTGTTAAGTGTGAAGAAAATTTTTAGTTCTTAAAGAATTTATTAAGGAGGGAACCTATTTTAATAGTTTCAGATTCAGATGAGGATTTTGTTGTATCAAGAAATGCATGCAAGGAAGGGTTCAGTGGATTCCTTATGCATAATGGACATGTAATTTGTTATGATTCTAGAAAATTAGAGCATGAAATAAATTATGCTACAAATGACTTAGATTTTTCATGCCTTAAGGATGTGGAAGAATTACCTCATGGGCAGAAAATTTGAATTAAGGACAAACCACGGTGGTCTGCAATACTTATTTGAACAACCAACACTAAATTCTAGACAAACTAGATGGCTAGAGTTTCTTAGTGAATTTGACTTTTAAATTAACACATTAAAGGAAAATAGAACAAGGTGGTTGATGCACTCAGCAGAAAGGTGCATAAAATGCATGCTACAACCATTAGTATGTACAGGACAAATTTAAATGATAGAATTTTAGAGGTTGTAACAACATACCAACATTATGTGCAATTTAAAGAAAACATGCAGCAGAATAATGTACAATGAAAATATAAGTATTGCAAACTAGAAGAGAATGGAATCCTCTTATTCTGAAACAGAGTTTATGTTCTCAATTCTCAGGAATTAACAAGTTTGGTTTTAAAGTAGATGCACAATGTGCCATATGTTGAACATATAGAATATCATAAAACTATTATAGTTGTAAGAGGATGATATTTTTGGCCTGGTATGAAGAAAGATGTCATTGGTTATTTGGATACATGCATGTAATGTTAGAAGGTAAAGGTTGAGCACAGACATCCAATGGGATTGATGTAGCCATTGCCCATTCTTGAATGGAAATGGTAATTTGTTACTATCGATTTCATTACAAAATTTCCCAAGATAACAAGGAAACATGATTCCATCATGGTAGTGGTGGAGAAGATTACAAACGCTGCACATTTCATTATGATAAAAATAACTCATAACGTAGCCAAAATTGCATAGAATTATATGAGATAAATTGATAGGCTACATGTTGTACCTAAGGCAATATTGTTAGACCGAGATCCCAAGCTCACTTACAATATTTGGAAGGGGTTATTTAAAGGATTTGGGACCAATAATAACTTCAATACAACATATCACCCATAGTCAGATGGGCAGATAGAGATAATTAATCAGATAATTGTTGGGCCCGAGATATGATCACTTTATGGTAATTATTATACACTTTTTGACACATGTACATGTGTGTTTGTCATATTTTAAAGGAGCTTTTTGAAGAATTTTATGATAAAATGGTATAATCGGCATAAGGTACGTGTAATTCATGTTTAATGACTAAATCAAGTTTAATTCATCATGTTCTATGGTTTCCAAGAGCTAATTCACATTCTTTTGTGTTACAGGGAAAAAATGCACTATGTTTCTAGTTCTGGCACTTGATCCAGCACTCGTTCTGGCACTCGATCTGACACTCGTTCCAGCACTTCATATTGCACAAAAATGCAAGGCGAGTTGGCGGTTATCGTATTGGTGGCCAGTGATGGATAAATCAAGCACATGGGTTTTTTTATCATCGCCCCCTCCAGCAACTAAGCTCACGACAACTCGGTTTCAGTTGTCTAAAGAGGGCGATTATTGGCTTACTCTATTTTGTTAGTTAGGGAATCATTTATTGTAATTTTCCGAATTTAGAAGTGGTTCAACCCTCTTATGGTCGACCACTTGGTTTGTAAACCTATAAATACTACCAGGATGGTCATTAGATTGTTAAGCAAGTAGAAGATCCATTAGATTAGAGACAAATTCATTTTTCTCTGTTTTTGAGTTTTACATTGCCAGAATTATGCCAAAACTGCGTTTTTGGATTTTTATGGTGAATTCGGCCTGCTGAGTTCATGGTGTGCTTTTAGAGAGTGACCATAACTTTCTGGGGGGGGCACCATCATTCTGGTAACTGTCTTCATGTATATTTTTCATTTTCTAATTTAAATTGCCTTTTTATCTTCATGTACATGTATATTTTTATTTAATTAATTAGTTTGTTGTAGCCTGTTGTTTTATTTATTTTTGTAGGTTAGATGATGATTTGTGATAGTATGTGTTGATTTTATAGATTAGAAAAGGCTTGCAAGTCTCTAAATCTCTTTACTAATTCCATGTTCAATTAAAAAGTCTCTCTCTCATTATACTAACCCCGCATGTAGTTAGATGATAAATTGTGTTTTCTTTTATATTTTTACAGTCAAGCTTAGAACAGATTTTTAATTAGAACAAGGCATAGTTTTAATCTGAGTTTCTTCTAACAAAGATTGATGGATGGATAGATTTGCTTCCAGTTTTTGAATCATAGCTTGCTTATTTCAGTTTTAGATAGATTTCACTTGCTTAGTTATTGGTTAAATGTAATTGTCAATTCACTTTTTAATATCATGTTTTTAATTTCTGTTTTTAGTCATTTTCTTATCATAGCTTGAATGATTAAACTAGACATAGTATAGTTTCCTTTCACGCAATTTCCTTTCATAGATTAAAATGCAATTAAATTCCTTAGTTAGATAATGATGATCTCATTATGATGTTGATGGTTTATACATGAATATGTAGGGCATTTAACGTTACTTTTATCATGGCTAAGTTTTCATTGGACTGTTTACTTCACACCTTTCATTTTGCCATTGAAATTAGTATTGAGCTTATACCATTAGAACTGTCATTTGTTGTCAAGTGTCATCGAGATATCATATGTCACCACCGAAGGCATTCACACAACCACTAGCATTACATTTGAGTGTTTCATAGATTAAAGATA
>JASDQU010346514.1:1464-12389 GCA_032191745.1 Picea mariana
AAGTACAACCTTGCTGCAATAGTGAATGAGAATAAATAAGCCATATGGTGAAAATATTGGCTAAACTCCAACACACCATGGAAAATTGCTTGTCAAAAAAGTATGGGAAACATAAAATCAATGCAAGGGTGCATTGGGTATGAATGTGGCCACAAATGTTGGCACTTTCATTAAAATCAATTGATATCTGAATTGCATTTTGAAAAATTTGGTAGGCTGGAATGATGCATAGGTAAGGGATGATGTATCATTTTTGCTTGGTATCCTTGAATGGATGAAAATGACTTGGACTATTATTATGCCTGATTTTGAAAAGATAATGTACATGGAAACTAACAATTGTTTGGCTGAGGAATGTTGAAACTGTAGGAGGAATGGGTCTTGGATATGGTAGTATTGTAAGCCCATAAGGAAGACCAATTTCCTGTTGAGCCAAACTGTAAGGAATGGTACCTTTTTTTTTAAGAAAGTGAATTTGATTGTTAGTATGCACAACTCTAAAATTGTTTGTGATGATGTTATAGAGGTGCACTAAAAATGTATGCGCATGGAGAAACTAACAATTTGTTTGGCTGATTGAAGTTGAAGTGCAGGAAGAAAAGGCGTGTTGAATATGGAAGCATTGTAAGCCCATAAGGAAGACCAATTTCCTGTTGAGACAAACCTCTATGGGAAGGAAAGTCCCATAATTATGAATCTGGCTACTATCCAGAGAAAATATGAAAATTAAATGTAGAATTGAAAATCTGTAGGTAACAAAATTACAAGGAAATTATGAATTTAAAATTTATGATGATGTCTCATGAATTTATGTATTCCTATGATATAGGTGAAACGAAGAGATCTGCGAAGAGTGCAGAGACAAGAGACTGAGCTCTCAGGTTCGAGGAAGAACTGAGAAAACGGGTATGTTCTGTTCGTAGAAAATAGAAATTGACATGGGAGAAGGAGAGTAACCTTCGTCCCTATCTATTTCTGTGCTAGGAGAAGGAGAGTAACCTTTGTCCTTAACTTTCATTGAGACAGAAGGCTGTTAAGATGAAAAGCATGAAAAATGGCTACTACTGAGCCATGAGAACCCCGTTAAAAGCCATTATTGCTTGAAATATGTTGTGTTGAGGTAACACAAGATGGAGGGATGCCTTGGTAGAGAAATTCTAAGGGAGGCCTCGACTATAAGACTCGATAGAGTCTCTGGAATTCTTTCTGTGCAAGAAAACCTTGGCAGGGAAAGATGGATCACCCAAGGAACTGTATAGCATAGAAGGGGATGCATGAGCCTGGGCCTGGAGGGTGAGTGACCACAAGTAAGAGGAGACTTTAATGGTTCTTGTAAAGTATTGGAATCATGCACATGGTGGGTAGTTCTTCCTGTGCGAGGAAACCTTGGCAAGGCAAGATGGATCACCTGAGGGACTGTATAACAGAGAAGGGGATGCCTAATCCTGGGCCTAGAGGGTGAGTGACCGCAAGGAAGATGACACCTTGATAGTTAGTGTAAACTATTGATTGGGATAATGCACCCAATGGGTATGCCAAGGAAAAACGATGAGCCTGGATAACAAAACAACCATGTAGATACAAATCCACAAACTGCACAGATAATTATTGTGCTAAGATTATGAAAATTTTCCTAGAAATGTTTATGCAATGTTTTCACATAAGACTATGATTAACGTACTTGTTGTCCAAGAATTATTGAAAGAAGGTGACCAAGATTTAGGGTCTAAAAAAGAACCTGACTGAAAAAGAAGGATCGAGATTTCTGAAACAACTGAATGATAAATGCATGACAAGTGTTTTTGAGAAAGAGCATCGAGGACGATGTTCCTTTAAGGGGGAGGGAATTGTAATATCCCTATTTCCCCCAGTTTGTAATTAATCATAAAATAGGATTACCATGCTAAGGCATGTGGATAGGGTAAATTTATTATTGTTTGAGTTGCCAATAACTGACTATGGGGGTGAAGCCTTGAAAGTACTGGCCATGATATCACTAGAGGAAAGATTGAGAAAATTATAAGAGAGGGTTCATTATATCAAATAACCCCAAATTTCCCTTGATGGGGATAATAAATCTCCTTTGGATCCCAAGGAGAGAAATCACTTAATGAAGAAAGGACCAGTGGTTGAATTATCAACCACCCCCATGAATGGAAGCATGGTCTAGCTGCAGAATGTCAGCCCAAAGTACCACAAAGACCTGCAGACCCGAGCTTCCTTCTGACAGAAGGAAGGTAAGATACATACACACAGATAACCAAAAAAGAGAGAGGAGATGAGAGCGGAAAAGCTCATAAGGGAGACGTGTAGAGATATCCAAGGGGGATAATGAATAGAAGTCCGTGATCTTGATGCTGAGTGAGCATCTGATACACCTCACCAGGGCCAAAACAGAGAGAGAAATCTATGAAAGTTCGTAGAGAACAGAACCCGAGCAGAAGCTAAAGCAAAGAAAGAATCCTTGAGAACCGTGAGAGTTCCTTGGTGATATCATGGGTTGGCACGGGGGTGGCCAAAGTGCTAAGAATGAATGCCTCTGAGCCTATGGTTTGGTGGGAGGACGAACACCCATAGTCCGTTAGTTGGCTACAACCTGTAATAGATAAGTAGTTGAATATCTTGTGTATTTAAGTGGTACTGTGAGTTAAAGTTGGATATCCCATGAATTTTTCAGGAATGTGCATGATTGCTTAATGGATAGATTGTATCCCTTCTATTTTTGCTTGATTGTGTATTTAGGCAAGTAAGAAATTATATGGTTCATACATGACTTGTACTCGTAAATGATTGCATCATGTGGTGGCATAAGCTAGAGCCACGAACTGTGAGTTCATCGACCCTAGGTACAGTTTCATGTATGTAGGTCTACCCTCCTAGTCATTCTGAGTCCCTTGGAGGATGGAGCTTATTAAGCTCAGGAGAGGTAGTGCAGATATGCATAGGCTCTCTGCGAGGCAACAGAGACCGAGAACTACTTAAGTTCTAGTGCTGAGAAATGAATGTAAGGGGTGCGCGGAAGAATTCTTCCAAGCGTTACGTTCAAGAGAAAGAGCGCAAAGCTCTTAATCCTTTCAGAGACAACCAAACTTAGGAAGAATAGCGAGATTCATGTATCAAAAGAGAATATTCTTTAGTTTGGAAGGTGAACAGACAAGACCCGTTCGGGATAATCCAAGGTCTGTCGTGACCGTTAGATTTGAAGAAGGGGTGTAGGCATTAGCACCTCGACTCCCTCAATATTCACAAGTTCAACGAATGTTGGTAATCATCATGAAGGGGATGGATCCTCTGAAACCCAAAGTAGCAATGTGACCTGGACCGTAGATCCAAGGATCTATCAGGACCCTCCTTGACCGTCGAATTGGCGAGATCAGAATTCAAACATTGGGAGAATCGCACGTTGGCACGACTAAAATTATGAAACCAAAAGTTGCGATGTGATCTGGACAGTTGGATCGAGGAAGGTCGTGAACCATCGATCCGACGCAGTGATATTAACGCAGGGAGTATGTGGGAATTCAAAAATCCCTAAGGACCAAGATCAGAAGAGACAAGCACATTTTAGAAGCGCAGATGAGGTCAAAGAGGAAAACTTGTTTCAAGTTCGTAAGCTCAGGAGGGAAAGCAGAAGTTGAGACCATACATCAGGGCTTACAGGAAGTAAACCGAAGGTCAAGACCTTCGAAACATATGAAATATTCCAAGTCAGGGAAGAAAGTGAAAGCTCAGGAGGAGGATAAATAGTGATCATTAGATCGAGCACTGTGAAAGATATGGACCATTGGAATGACGACCAGACAATTAGAAGAATGCGTAGGGAGGAGATAAGATCTCATCGTTTATATTTGAGTGCGTGGACCAACATTCGTTGGATCTATAGGAAAGTGCACGAGATTTAACCTTTTGGACTTGCAGAGGAGAGTGAACTTTGCAAAGTCCCAAAGTTCTGAAATCATCATAACCGTCCATCGTCAGGGGGATAGGTGGCAACAGATCTAAGAGTTTGAAGGATTAGACTTCAAAATATTTGCGAGGGGGAGAGTGAGAGCTCGCAAAGTTTGAAGTTGCGATGTCAATCCTAGCCATTGGTGCTGGGAAGGGTACATGGTAGAAACCCACAGGCTTTGAAGATAGAACCCTTAGAAGAAAATCCAAGAGGAGAATACCCAAGGAGCTAGGAGCCGCAATAATCCTAGCCATCCATAGAGAAGCGACACATGGCGAGAGATCAACATTTCACTGACTCACAACTTAGGAAGTCAGAGATAGGAGTTGTGAGAACTTGCAAAGTCCGAGTTCATGAAAGGATCCTAGCCATCCATCGAGAAGGGACGTGTGGTGAGAGATCAACATTTTTTTGACTCACAACTCGGGAAGTCAGAGATAGGAGTCGTGAGAACTCGCAAAGTCCGAGTTCGTGAAAGGATTTTAGCCGTCCATCGAGAAGGGATGCATGGCGAGAGATCAACATTTCCCTGACTCACAACTCAAGAATTTAGAGATAGAAGTCGTGAGAACTCGCGAAGTTCAAGTTTTGGCACAGGGCCAGACCTAGGGTTCAATGCTACAACAACGCAACAAAAAAACTCTAACTACCGGCCCTTTCGACAACACCTGCGAAGGAGATGAAGTCTTACCCAAGGTAGAGGCAGGGGTGGTTGCAGGACTTTGGTGTCTGCAACCTTAGCTGGGACACATATATGTGATTCTAATCAAGGCACTCAACAGTCAAAATTCATCATTATTCAATTCTTAGTTACAGTGCAGTTAAACCCTAATTACAGAGCATCATAGTATTCAACCAGATCTAGCATCTAACAACACTTAGCATGACGAAACAGATCATATCTCAACAGATTAAAGCACTAAGCACATGTATATAAGTCAGATCTAACATCCATATATATTATTAAGCACTAAGCATCGACAGATCATTCATCTACATTAAAGCACAAATCACATTAACATATAAGCACATCAACAAAGCAGAGCAACACAACATGTACATGGTTCACCCCCACCCTAGGGTTACGCCCACCAAATCTTTGTGTTTTGTATTAGCTTCTTCAATAGGTTACATACATAGAGCCTCAAAAACCCTACTCCTCAGAGGACATGAGATCTGCATAGCTCACTAGATCCTCCTTTCCTGAGTATATCTAAGCACACAACCTTCTACAGTCTCTTAAAATGACTTTCACTTAGCTCTCCAAGTCTCACACAGCATGCACCAAAGCACTTACAACTCTTGATCAGATAGATTCAACTCCAACACTCAGCCATTTGTTTAGAACTTAGCACAACGACCTCGCTTACATCACCTAACTATCTATTTATACATACAAAATAGGCCTAANAGCATGGGTGAACCCATGGGACAACATTCCATACCCATTACATATTCCTGAATCCCAAAAAGGGCCCTAGATCGCGTGATCTCTGCTTCGTCTTGCGCTCCACCTTCGAAAACCTGTTGAAGTCCCAAAATTAGTTCAAACATGACCAAGAATCCTCAAAACTTGGTCAAGGGCCAACAGGCCCCCAACACTCACCCGTGACTCGTCCCAAGTCACTCTGATCTGACTAGTTCTGCTTCAAAATCCTCGATCTTAGCTCAAGATGCTTCGACTTGTTGTTGTGCTACAACCTTCTGTTTAGTGAACTCTTGTATGAATGTGTCATTGACAGGTCCTTCGAGGCCCTGTTAAGCTGCAGTGACAACTTGTTCCAGTTTCTCTCCTCAGCCTTCAATTTCTGTGAACAGTTGGTAAGCCTCATCCTGTACAGGTTGGAGCCTCTAAGTTACTTCCATAACTCTGCTATGAATAGTATGGACCTGCTGTTGGGCAGTGCGTTGCTCTTGGGATCACTTCATTCTTTCCACAACTGACAGGGGCTTCAACTGTGCTTGTATTGTCTCTGCTTGATACTTCTCTTCCTAGAGCTGTGACTCTAGTGCCTTTAATTCTGGATCCTCAATGATTTGTTCATACATTTGGGCACCGTGATCACTCAGTTTCTTGAATTCTAGGGAAAGGACTTTTATTCTTTCAACTACGCTTCAAGCAGTTTCTTTACTTTGGTCCCTTACATCCTACGGGGTTTCAAATACAATGCAGAGCTCTAAATCTGTTATTCGTTGCTGCAGCTACTGGACATCTTCTATGAGTTTCTCTACTTGACAAGTGACTCGATCTTCAGCTTGTAGCTCTAAGCCTGTGATAGAGTGGAGGGCTCTCTTTACTGATTCTTCTACTTTGAGCTGCTCTACGAGAAACTATTCTTTCTCTTGCTGCATATGTGCTTTCTCCACTTCAAACTTGACCTGGAGAGAAACCTTCTCCTTTTCTGCAATTCTACGTTGTTCTACAATGTCACCTTGTACTTGCTTCAAGGTTTGGGTAGCTTGTTCTGCTTCTTCTTGTGCATGACGAAGATGAGCTTTGACCACATCAGCTAATCGACGGAGTTGGGCTGGCTCATCCCCCAACTCTGGTTCTCCTGATGATAGGAGTGCAGTGGACACTGCGCGGCTGGACTGAAGGTCCTGTTTTACCCCTTAGAACTCGACCTTAAGTCTGTCATACATTTCTTTCTACTTATCTTCTTGCTTCTTTGCGATTTCCAGTGAGGCATCGTTTAGAGCTACGATGATGAAATCAAAATCATCGGATGTAAGCATAGTCTTCATCTTGGTCACGGTGGCTTTCGATTTCTTCCAGGAAGAAGTTTTTGGGGGAGAAACCTTCCTCTTCTTCAGGGGATTGGTGTCATCTCTCGACAGTGTTCCTTCACCTTGCTTTTGTTCATCTCCTGTGCCATTTATTTCTTCCTCCTCACCCCCTCGGTTAGGTGATATTGAAGCAATCTTTCCTGAGGCACTCCTTAGGTCTTGGACCTCTTCGGTCTTCTTCATTTTTCTGCATTTGGGTGTATCATGCGCATTTTTTGGGTTGTTAGGATTAGACATCTCTGTAGGGTCTGATGGAATGAGGAGGTCTGTCGACCAGTCCTTAGTGATCTCCTCAAGATCCTCTTCCATAAGCTTGTAGTATGAATGCAATTGCTCCTTATGTTCATCGACTCGCACTGTAATGTACATGAAGTGCCAATCTGCGCAGAACTTCATCAGAGGTCGGAATATCTGTAAGGTGTTTAGATTCATGCGAGGTTCTGCTTCTATGGCTCTTTTCAGTTGAAGGTAGTAGGTATGAAAAACAACGTTCGACTGCCACTGTTTGTTCATATCACTTGAGTACCAAAGGGTAGTGAACTTCGCAGCAAGCGGCTTGAAAGGTTCAATATCCGGGAAGGTTGCACCTTCCATCATCTCCCAAGAAACAAAGGTGATAAGGATTAGGAGCCAGCTGAAGTGGAACTCATAGCCCTGATCATGTGCTTTGCGGTAGTCTAGCTCCAACTGATTCACTAGGTACTTCACCCAGTTCATATGTAAACCTTCTATGCACTTTCCCACGAGATAAACAACAAAGCCCGTGACCTGCATAGGTATGTTCTTCCTTACTAACTTTCCTGCAATTAACTGACAGAAAAGGCACACTGCGCCATTATATATGGAGGCTACCTTATAGCCTCGCGTTCCCTTTTCGACATCGCCATATGTATCCTTGATTTTCTATGCTAGTGTGCGATATGTGGATTTTCCTAGATAGAACTCCTGTGGATCAAGTCCTTGCATACTCAAGCTTGTGATCCTATGGATCAACATTGAGTCAACTGTGATACGATGGTCTAGGCATAAGTAGCCGCCATGGTAACATGAAAGTAATAACTTGACACAAGCATTGACTTCCTGGTGCCTTCCGAAGTGTGGGATCTTCATTACATTGAGCAGGGTGGACTGCGCGAGGTTCATCGTCCACGGCTGGGGGATTATCTTGGAGTTCTTCCCCTTCATTCTAGTCAGGTATTTAAACAGAGCGAGCATACTATAATTCTTGCGATCTCCAAGGTTGAAGTCACTGAAATTCAATGCCGCGATCTTGTCCTGCTGTGAGTGAACTATGCGTATCCCCTTCTGCAGGTACGCAGTAACCATGGTGTAATCGAATTATCTTGGCACACTATCATGACTCACCGCATCAAACATAGGTGAGATGTAGTCGGGAAGTATGGATGAGATCAACTTCGCATTGGCTAAGTCATCTCTGTGCTTGGTTCTCTTCTCTGCTGTCGGTTGCGATGGCCACGATTCACGAGAAGTCGATGGAGAGGCTTGCAATCCTCTTGTCGATGACTCTTGTATACCTAAAGACATTGACATTACTCTTTTGATCATGATATTCACCTATGTTTCCTTTTCCAAGACACAATCAATGTCGAAGTCTCCTTTTCTTGCATCAATGTACTCTTTTTCTTTAAATACATCTGATAAACTAACATGCTAGTGATCATTTAGGGTTTGTGTCATCTGTAGCAACACTTTTTTTGATTCTTTCTGGGATTCTGTCATAATATCAGTTTCTAGATCTTTCTCATGGTATTCTTGTCTCATATTCATCCTTTCAACCTTATAAATCATTCTAGGGCAATCTAATACTTCATGGTCCATAGCTTTACAACAGAGGAAACTAGGTATTCTACCAGGAAATTCCTTATCCAGATGTCCCGGTCTTCTGCAATTGTAACAAAGGGTTAATCCTCTCTTTCCCTTAAATGATCACCATCTTTTCTTGTACTGCGCACTAGGATCATGTTGGCTAACCTGCAAAAAATTCTTTCTAGGATCTTGCATCCATTTGTTAGTCCAAGCATTCTCTCTATGCATAGGTATAACATATCTTTCACTATTCTTATCATATCTACTCATATCAAATCTTCTTTCTTCTATCAGTGCCCTAGTTTTCAAGCTAGGATAAATCTTATCAAACATACCTAGATCCATACTTTAGAAACAAAATTTCCACTAATCTTATCTTCAACAGAGCACAAAGCTTCCAGATCTTAAATTTTTTCACTATTCTTACCTTTATTAGAGCAAAAAGTGTTCATATCTTACCTCATTTCTTCAAATTGTACTTCTTTCTTTAGCACAAAGCTTCACAAATCAAGTAGAATACTGCACACTAGAGCGACATATTTATGCATAGTGCTTTCAAAATTTCAGGTTAGGTCTTTGCACAAAGCTTATTTTTCCTCATTTCCTAGCAATAACAGTTTTAGGTCCCGAGAATGAAACCTTTGTTGGCACAAGGGTAGACCCAGGGTTCAACGCTACAACAACGCACCAACAAAACCCTAACTACCATCCCTTTCGGCAACACCTGCAAAGTAGATGAAGTCTCACCCAAGGTAGAGGCAGGGGTGGTTGTAGGACTCCAGTGTCTGCAACCTTAGCTGGGACACAGATCTGTGATTCTAATCAAGGCACTCGACAATCAACATTCATTAATATTCAGTTCTTAGTTGCAGTGTAGTTAAACCCTAATTACAGAGCATCACAGTATTCAACTAGATCTAGCATCTAAAATCACTTAGCATGATGAAACATATCAGATCTCAACAGATCCAATCACTAAGAACACGTATATAAGTCAAATCTAACAACCATTTATATTATTAATCACTAAGCATCGACAGATCATTCATCTATATTAAAACACTAAGCATATTAACATATAAGCACATCAACATATTGCACAAAGAAAAGCAACACAACATGTACATGGTTCAACCCCACCCTGGGGATATGTCCACCAACTCTTTGTCTTCTTTATTAGCTTCTTCAATAGGTTACATGCACAGAGCCTAAAAAACCCTACTCCGCAGAGGATAGGAGATCTGTGTATATCACTAGATCCTCCTTCGCTGAGTAGATCTAAGCACACAACCTTCTACAGTATCTTACAATGACTTACACTTATCTCTGCAAGTCTCACACAACATGCACCAAAGCACTTACAACTCTTGATCACACAGATCCAACTCTAGCACTCAGCCATTTGTTTAGCACTTAGCACACCGGCCTCTCTTACATCACCTAGCTATCTATTTATACATACAAAATAGGCCTAAGCATGGGTGAACCCATGGGCCGACATTCCATACCCATTACATAATCACGAATCCTAAAAAGGGCCCTAAAAGGGGGAAAAATCCTGCGATCTCTACTTCATCTTGCGCTCTGCCTTCGACAGCCCGTTGAAGTGCCAAAATTAGGTCAAAAATGACCAAGAATCCTTAAAAATTGGTCAAGGGCCAACATCAAGTTATCGAAAGGATCCTAACTGACCATCGAGAAGGGACGCGTGGTTAGAGATCAGGGTTTCAATGACTCACAACTTAGGAAGTCAAAGATAGGAGTCATGAGAACTTGCTAAGTCCGAATTCGTGAAAGGATCATAGTCGTTGATCGAAGGAGGGATCCAGACCGTTCATATGGAAAGCAGATATCAAGAAATTGGGAATCGGGGAAACAAAGGTAAGCCAACCTCCAAAGTCACGAAACGTGAAATCCTGATTCGTGAGAGAGGAGATCAGGACCATTGGATCGTGGGAGAGTGTGGACCATTGATCTGGAGAGAAAAACTCGCTAGTTCGGGTTTCAAAATAAGGGAGACAAGAAATCTTCCGACAATGCGAAGCGCAAAGTTGCGAAATGCTCAAAAGATTGGCCCTAGGTCATAGTGAGGGGTCACATTGAAAAATATTAAGGGAGGAGCTGGTATGTGCTAGGCTCTAGTTTGAAAGTTTGAAAGTCGGAAGAGTCAGGGTTGGATCACATGCAAATACCCGACATGCGAAGTCGCGAAGCGCCTTTTGATAGGTGTGTGTTCACAACTTGAGGTCATATGAAGGAAAGGGTTATGATGGAGAGCTAGCACCTATTGCTCAAACTCTTCAAAGGGGCCAGGAAAGAGCTCGCGGCTTGGAAGAACCTGCAATTGAAGAAAGGGGAATCT
>JASDQU010346525.1:0-12454 GCA_032191745.1 Picea mariana
TCCACGTAAAACACTGGTGTACTGTGTATGTGTATGATTGTTCATTTGTTCATTGCTTATTTACTTTGCATTTATTGGATGACAATGCTTCATTGATATAACACTTGGATTATATGGTTAAAAAAGGATTAAATTGCTCTATTACTGATTCACCCCCCCTCTTAGTGATCCAACACAAACATGAATGAAAAATATTTTATTATTTAACTATATTATTATTAAGTATATGTCTACATTTTTTATATATTACACAATGCTTGCAAAATTTGATCTTAACTTTTTATTACGAATATTCCTTGAATTTTCTACAATGATGTACAAATTATTCTGTCAAAATTTTGATTTATCTTTTATATATCTAAAATTTATGTTCCCAAATTTTATGTATTATTGTATTAGTGTGTTATATGTTTTTTAATATTCCAAGTTTACCATATCAACACGGATAGTGGTGAGTGGTAAGATTATGTTCATTCCAAATTTTACATTGTGAAATGGAGAGAGAGTAGTCATTTGGATTTGTTTTTATGTGGCATTTTGGATGGTTTTAGTCTACTTCATGTGACACTAAGAATTTTCCCAAATCACTGCCATGGCTGGTAACATTCTAATCATGTTCTCGGATTGACTTGCTTACAGTGCCAATGGTTTCCTTTACTACATACTTATAGTAGCCTGGTGAAGAAAGAAAATGTTTCAAGTGTTTTACTGGATTATATGTTATGTTCAACATAAGCTCAAAAGTATATTATGTTCAATTGTTTGAGGCTCTTAAATTTGAGTACAAATAAGTTATAATATAAGTTGGCTTTAGTCTAAATGGATAACTTATAATTTAAGTTATTTATCAGAGTTTATATTAATGGCTCTGAATAGATAGATTCAGAGCCATTTAGTCTAAACTCTGATTCAGGTTGTATAAGAGTAATCTAATATCATAAAATTTCTCTCAAATTTGTATAATATTAGCACAACTAATAGCAGAGTCCTCAACCCCAGTAACAGATTCAATTCTACATGTTATTTTGTTTGCTTCTTTTCTTGCTACCACTGAATAAGGTAAGAGTAGGTTGCATGTCTTGTATACTATTCACTCTACAATCTAAGTCACCATGATGGGAGATTGTATACAAAATAATATATGACATAGAGTATTCCATATCTTAGTTTCTCTTGTAAATGATAGTCCTATTCAAGGAAATTGAGTGATTACATGGATTTTTCATAGCAAGCATGTGAGAAGGAAATATTTTGATATCATTTACCGTCGATACTTACTTTTATATATCATTTGATGAAGTAAAATAAAAGTCTATCTCTATGACCATATATTAGTAGAGATCAATCTCAATAATACTTGGAGTGTCCATTAATATCACTGACTTCATACTTTTGCATCACCCTGGTCCCTACCACCAAACCCATTTATAACATGATTGACATAAGACATAAGTCCCTGGTGTCATGCTCTCCTTCTATGCTGAGTTAATAATATGCATCTATGGTGCATCTGGGATGCATTCACTTGTATCATCAACCTCCATTTTAGACATGAAGTAAATTGGCCACAAGGCTTGTGCTACACTACAAATGATATCACCTCAAATAAGTACACGTATCAAGCCATCCATCAATATGAAATATATCTATCCATGACATAAAAATCAACAGTAAAAGTATCATTTGAAAATTTGTTGCTTCCTACTAGGTCAAAACATTTTGTAATGAAAGATCCATGCAAAACTCACCAATCATCACAAATGAATGATATGGTCAATCATTTTTATATTGTGACCTATGTAAATGCAACCTTTCTGAGTGACTATTTAATCAAGTGATGTTGAGGCCTATGTATGTTCTCCTCTACATAAATCTCTTTACCCACATAGAATTTCCATAATTGCCGCTGTGAAAGTAGCTATGAAAACTAGGCAAGGACTAGCTGCTTTGCAGCTATATCCCTTGTTTTTAAACATAAAATATGTTATTGTTTTTCCCTTGCTAACATTTTGAAAGGAAAACATACTTTTCTCACCTAAGCCTTTGTGTTCCCCATTAATACACTATACAACCTATTGACAATTGCACAATATAATTATTTAACATCATTGATCTTGATGATCAATCAACATAATTACTTCGTGAAAAAATAAGAATTTCTCCATCATAGATGTCATGAAAATAAAATTTCTTCCTTGCAATATACCATTTCTACATTTAAGGAATAACCTTTTTATCAACCATTCATGTCGACCTTATTTACCAAAACCAAAATAAAAGTAAATGTCCTAAACAATTATTATTCTTATTTATTCATGAACCTAATGGTTTACTAAAACTATGTTATGTTGTCAAATTGCCTTTGTGTTTTCTATGATTTTTGGACATGGTAATTAATTTTACTAATTTATTACTTATGTTTAATTGTCTTTTCTATGTCTTGTCTTGTACGAATTTGTTCACCCCTTAATAAAAAAGTGATATTAATGTGATATTAATGTATTGTTTATATTAATGCATTTTCATTAGGAGGACTTTTATTTAATAAAAAAAAAATATTCTTAATGCATTTTATTAGGAGGACCTAAAAAAAAAAAAAAAACTTGCTGGGAAGATTTTTTTTTACATATGCATTATGTTTATCCCAATTATAAATTTTCCTCGTGATTTATTCATCCATTATTTGATTCCTTGGATATCGAAAGAGGATTAATATAGGGTTAGTTGATATCTTTTATAGCTAGCTAGGCCCCATATGATATACACAAATATAATAAAAATATAATCTTGATGAGATTGTAATCTTTGTGTCCATGAATTATGACTATTTCCCTTTCATTGTTTGTCTCATCATTTATATGTGTTGTCTTAAATCACTTTATTATGTTATCTACTCTTTAGTCAAGGAAGGAAGCTTGATACATTAGTTAGATTGATGATTAATCATTAGGAAGACATCATACTCAATTTAAAATATTTTTAAAATATTGATTTTAATGGAAGGATAATGTTCATATCCATGGATTATGTTTGATCCCTTTTCCTATTTTCCTCTTGAGTTATTTGTCTTTTTGAACATTTATTGATTTTCCTAGTTCTTGTTCATGGAAAGTGGATTGATTAATTAGTTAGGTCGATGTATTCACATAAAAAAGACCCCATGATCATTTCAATTTCTTAATCCCGATGGGATGGTGATATTCATGCATGTTTATTTCATCTAGTCCCCTTTAACCAATTTCCTTGTCATTTTTCAATGTCATCCTATCTTTTCATTGATTCACATACTCCTTAATTAAGGAAAGAAGTTTTATGTTCTAGTTAGGTTGATATATTCTCATTATGAAAAATATGTACATGATCCAAAACATTAACCCTAATGGGATTATGATCTCCATTCTTGTGTGTTATGCAGGATTGCATTTCCCTATTTTCATAATCATTTATCTATGTTGTGTTGTCTCTTTTTTTATTCGTCCACTTCTTGGCCAAGGATTGATGTAATGGTTAGGTTAATTTTCTTATTAGGTATATCATATATGAACCCAAAATTTATTTATGAAATGTACTATCTTATCTAGTTATTAATGTTTTGTTTCTCTACTCATATAACGATGCTTGATTTACTATTTAGATGGATGTATTTTCATAGAGAAAGAATTTCACTCAATCCAAAATAATTATCAATATGTGAGTATGAGCTTTATGCATATTCATTATTCCTAATTCACTTTCCGTAACTCATTGCTTCTTAATGTAATCCTATCAATTTATTGATTCATTACCTCCTCCATTAAAGAATAAATTTTGATTAGATGATTAGGTTGATGTCTTCTCACTTGCAAGACACCCTAAACTTAATTCAAAAAATTATCATATTAACATGATGACATTTGTTCCCTTCATTATTTCTCGTATACTTTTCACATTTTCCACATCTTCTCTTTGTTCCATATTATCCATTGATTATGTTGTATCCTTGGCCAAGTAAAAATAATTCATCCATTAGTTAAATTGAAGTCTTATTGTAATACAAATCTTGTATTTGATTATGTTTTTTATCTTAATGGAAGTACTATATATATATATATATATATATATATATTTTTTTTTTTTTAACTAAAGCGGGTATGAAATTTTTATTAATTGGGAACTGCAACTGGCCGCAGCCTTACACCTTCAGARCAGGACTTCTATCTTTTCCTAAATCCAGYTRTTATMTTAATCAAGGGATACAACTTTTTACTGGATCTTYATCRTTTATGCTGAGATCTCCTTGGGCCAAGAGACAACCTTTATTGGCAAGTTTGTCTGCTTCTTTGTTTGAATCTCTGAGGATATGATAACATTTGAAGGAGGTGAAATCTTGTAGGATGTATCGTAGTCTTTGCAGGTTTTTGTTTAAGCCAACATCATTGAACTGACCTTTTGAATGTATCTTTTTGATTAGGATTTCAGAATCGCCAAATGCTTGCAACTCCCAGTGTCCTCTTTCTTTGGCTATTTGGTAGACTTTTATCAAACTCAGAATTTCTGCTTGGTTGTTGGTTCGCTGTCCTAATCCCCAGCTGAAGGTTTCTTTAGTTCTCCTGTCAGAAGAGTAAATAAGTCCTCTAGCTCCCGCTATCCCAGGATTTCCCTTGGAGGCTCCATCAAAGAAGGTTGTAGTTATTCCTTGCTTCCGCCACCAGCTCTAGAATGTTTCATCCTTGTCTCTTAGCCTCCACTTAGGGCTGGGATGGGGTTTTCCAGTGCTATGGATCCATTGAGTAAACACAAAGGTACCGAGCCAAATCTTTTCCTCCTGCTGCAATGAAGAGTCTCCTTTGGGGTTTTGAGAGTTCAATGTTTCTAGGAGAAGGCCTTTTTCTTTTGCTGCTACCATGTTGGGAGTCTAGGCTGTGTTGTTGAAAGTTTGCTCGTTTCTGGCAAGTCAAAGCTTCCAGCACACGAGTTTGGGAATGGTGATCTAGACTTTGGTCCATAAGGAATTGTAGGAGAGAGAAGGATAACGATCCTTCCAAGTGGAGAAGAGTTCTACTACTGAAATTTTAGTGGGGGAAGCGATCGTGAGACCATGGAGTGTGAGGGTCCAGAGTTTATTTGCAAATAGACAGTCTACAAAAGGGTGATCCATGGTTTCTGTAGCTTCTTTACATAAAGTGCATCTGTGCGGACCAACGATATTTCTTTTTATTAAATTCTCGCCAATCAGGATTTTTTTATGCATTAACGTCCAGAAGAAGAAGTTTACTTTGGGTAGCGTCGTTGCATCCCATACCTCCATCCAAAATCTTGCAGGGAGGGTTCTGTCTCGCAGTGGTTGTAGCAATTCGTAGCCTCTGACTGAGGAGTATGCACCTGAAGGGCCCCAACCCCATTTGTCAGCTTCTGACTTGTGCACCTGAGTTGCATCGCGTAGCTCCTCTATGAGCGTTGTTGTTTGCTGAAGGAGGTGATCTGGTACAGTGATAAGGTTCCAGTCTATCCATAACCCATCATCGTCCCATTTCAAAATGTCATAGATGCTCTTCATTCCTCTGTGTTCTAGGAACTCAAGGATTTCGGACAGGCTGACGTTTAATGCTAAGGGCGATTTCCCCATTATCCGATCTTCCCACAATTTTACCTGCTTGCCATTTCCTGGAATGCGATACAGATGCTGTGTGAAAAAACAAATTCCTTTGATACAGAGCTACCATAGTAGTGTACTTCTCCTGCTGCTGGCGTCCTTCAAATTTTGGATTTTTGCATACGGTATATATTTGTGCCTGAGAAATTTGCTAACAGGGTGATTGGGTTCGTTGTGAAGTTTCCATAATAGCTTACAACCCAATGTTGTGTTGGCAAGGTTTGGATCTTGAATTTGAAGGCCGCCTTCTCTCAGATTTTGTTTTGCTATCTCCCATTTGACCAGATGAAAGTTTCGTTGATTCCCTTTTCCACCATGCCACAAAAAGTCTCTCATGATTTTATTGGTTTGTCCTGAAATCGATTTTGGTGCCATGAGATAAGATGCTTGATAGATCGATAGTGAGGAGAGAACAGATTTTATCAGGATTAGTTTTCCTCCATGAGTTATCCATTGACCTCCCCATGCGGCGATTTTGCCCTTGAATTTGGTTATCACTCCTTCCCGTAGATTGACTTTATTTGTGCCCAATGTTAATGGAAGCCCAAGATAGTTGATCTTATCCCATTTTGAATGTGCGTTGAACCCCAGATTGCGAGCTATTTTCTGAGTTTCTTCCTCTTCTGCATTCCAGCTATAGACAATGCTTTTCCTTTCACTTATCAGTGCTCCAGATACTTTGAAATAAGCTTGAAGGGTGTCCTAAAAAACAAAGGCTATTCTGTTTGAAGCTCCTCCTAGCATGAGGGAATCATCCGCGAATAGAGCGTGATTAAGAGGTTTAATATCCTTTGTAATTCTCAATCCTGGGGCATCTCCTGCTATCATGTCTTGCTCCAGTTTTCTACTGAGCGAGTCTACCATTAAGATGTAAAGAGATGGAGATAGGGGGCATCCCTACCTCAACCCTCTCAAGGTTTTGAAAAAGTCAGCTAGCCTCCCATTATTCAAAGGGGCTATCCAGGGGCTATTGGTGCAGGCTTTAATCAAATTGGTGAACTCTTGCTCAAATCTGAAGGAGAGGAGAACTTGATAAAGGAAGGACAAATTTACTCTATCGAAGGCATTAGCCATGTCTAATTTCATTAGCATGCCTTTCTCTTTTCTGAGGCTACTAGAATGCATGGCTTCTTGAACTTGGATTACATTGTCCAAAATGTGTCTCCCTTTGACGAAGCCGCCTTGCGAGTCTGAGATGAGTTTTCCCAGCAAAGGCTTTATTCTATTTGCAAGGAGCTTTGCAATTATCTTGTAAGAGGCGTTACAAAGGGAGATAGGCATGAACCTATCAAAGGAGATGGGATTTGTTTCTTTCAGGATTAATGCAAGGAAGGTTGAGTTGGTGCTGCCACCCAATTTTGCTTTCTGTAGGAATATTTTTATCATTCTTTTAAGATCTGGTTTGATGATATCCCAACATATCCTGTAAAAATGAATGGTGAACCCATCTGGCCCTGGGGCTTTGTCAGGGTCCATGGACCAGATGATTTTGCTAATTTATTCTTCATTGGTTGGCTTCAATAAGGCTGTGTTGTCCTCTTTAGTGACAAGTGCTGGAATGTTCTTGAGAAATTCTTTATTGCCTTCTTCACTGTCATTGTTCTCTTTGCTGAAAAGTTGGTGGAAGTGTAAGGTGACAGTAGCTTTTATTTGATTTGTTCCTTTACAGAGCCTCCCATCATTGGTTGTGATCTCTATGATATGATTCCTGGAGAGTCGAGCTCTACATTGTCATTGGAAGTATGATGTATTTCTATCTCCAACATTCATCCATAGACTACGGGACTTTAATCTCCAATATTCTTCTTCGTTTATGAAGGAGCGGAATGTGTTGCATTGGGATGCTTGCTTCTTTTCTAATTCTATTTTAGTTATATCTATTGTCTCCATTTTTCTCTGCAGATTTTCCAGTTCCTGCATTGAATCCTTTCTTTGGGTATTGGGAGAGTTTGTTGGAAGTTTGCTCCATTCCTTGAGGGCCTTTTTTGTCATTTTTAATTTTTGTTCCCATACATAGTTGGGAGAGCCCGTGATTGAGGTGGACCATGCCAGGCAGACCGTCTCTACAAATCCACTCTTTTCTTTCCATAGTGGACTGAATCTAAAGGGGATTGGCCCCAATTTCTCTTCCTCCTCTAGTAAAAGCAGGATAGGTTTATGGTCCGATGTAAGATTGGGGAGAATGGCTGTGGAGATAAGCTTCCTTTTCGAAAACATAGTGCTTTGGACCAAGAACCTATCCAATCTTGTGGATATATGATCTTCCGCTGTCCTATTATTGGTCCAGGTATAAATCCCTTTTCTCGGTTTAAAATCCATTAGGTCCCATTGTTGTATCATGTCCTCGACTACATAAATCATTTGGTCCTTGCTGTTCCTACCTCCTCCCTTTTCTTTTTCATTCATCACTAGGTTAAGGTCTCCAACAATGATTATATTGTTTGGGGAGTTTAGCTCTAGGAACTCATTTAAAGTTTTCCAGCAGTCTTTCTTTTCAGAATACAATATCGGTACATAGAAATTGAATAATGTGAAGGTTAACTTACTTGTTGTGTGTTTCAGTTATGTGAAACTCCAGTGTTGGGTATTGCAGGAATTGACGAGCCTGAACTGATCTTCCTTCCACAGGGTTGCTATTCCTCCGGAGGAGCCCCTTGTGCTTATTGCTTTTCCTGTGTTCTTCTGCCATTTCTTTTTGCTGATCTCTATAAGGGATTCCCCTTCGATTTTTGTCTCTTGAAGCATGAGAATGTCTGTTGGTTCCGCTTTCATTAGATCCTTGACCGCTTCAATTTTCGACGGATTCCCCAAACCTATGTAGTTCCAAGAGATGATTCTCATTACTTACTGTTGGGTGTGGTTGGGCCTCCTCCTTTTGGGGGCCTTGCCCTTGTATTTCTACCAATTGACATTTCTATAGTAGGTTGACTTCCTTGGGTCTTTTGTCTTTCTGCTTCTTCCTCCCTTGCTTCTCTGCGGGACTTTCTTCCTGCTCTTTTGGCTGGCCTTTCTAGGATCTCATCCTCTGAGGAACTTGGTGAATCTAATACTTTCTTTTTGGCTATGTCGGTGTATGAGGGGGAGAGGGCTAGTTCCAGGGTTCCGACCGTTTACCCTTGTTCCTCTATGCCTTTCCTGTTTGGGGAGGGTTTTAATTGTTCGCAGCTATCCAAGTTTGCTTCTGAGTCTTCTATGGCCTTGTTGAACTCTGCATTTTGCGGTCCTGATTTCGACATGAAATTGGAGATCCCGTCTTTTTTCTCTTGCCCCGATGGCCCGGGGTTTCTATCCTTTGTTTTTCCTTTTCTTCTAGGTTTTGTTGTCCTTGTTTTCTGCACAATGGTCCATTGATCTACTTTTGCATTCTCCCTCTCTTCTGCGTTCTTTTTTTTACAATGTCTTGCGAAATGAGCGTAGCCGTGGAAATGTCGGCATTTGAAGGGTACTGCTCATAGTTTATCTTTTGTACATGCGTCCAATCTGCAACAGTTAGTTTGATTGCCTCTGGTAACCCTACTTCCAGATCAACCTCCACACAGATCCGGGCGCATGAGTACTTCTCTTTTCGCACTGCTTGGTCTATGTACCTTCCAAGCTTACTGCCGATTGCATGCAATGAATTTTTATTCTAGCAATGTAAAGGGAGATGAGGTAGGCAGACCCAAACTGGAACGAAAGATGGCACATCTTGGGCTGGATCGAAGTCAGGGGTCCATTTGTTCAAATATAATCCTAGGGCCCCATGAAATATGGCTCGTTTCTAAATATGAGATTTTTGTCCTCGGAGCTTTCGAACACAAATACAAAGTATCTTTTCCCTACGAAGTGGCTCTTGATTCCTTCTGAGATGAGCGACGTCCAGTTCCTCTGCACCCAAGCATCGACGGATTTGGGAGAGGGACAGAGCCTGGTAAACTGCCTGATGAGACCTCTATCTGCGAGATTGACTGTCGATATGCTCGTTTCCTCTATTGGAAGTTCCACGGTTGGGATGTTGTCCAACTTCTTGACAAACTTCTGCTATGTTGTGGACAACGGTCTTTTGGAGGCTCCTGCAACCAATTTCCTAAATGCTTCGAGTTCTGGCAAGGAGGGTGGAGGAGCAGCGCCCCAGCCAACGTCCATGGTTGAAGGTCACTTGTCTCTTCATGCTGTGATGACCTTGAGCGCGAGCCAGAGCTCATCTCAATGCATAATATATTCAAAGTCTAAGTATGGAAGTACAATATTCTTATCACATGATAATTTCACAAATTTCTAGGAATAATTGTGTGCTTCATGGATAGAGGCTATTCCTTAACTTATGCACTATACTTCTCCTTCTGCAGTATCAAAATAGGTTATTCCTTCAACATATTGACTATTGTACACATGATACTCTTTTGAATGTTCTACTTCAGAAGCATAACCCATTAATGGTCATGCTTACAACTCTAGTATTTTTTTTTTCAATTCCAACCATTTAACTTTTGCGAGCTTGTAAAGTGAGGTAGGTACCTTTAGTTGACATACAATCAAACATGGAAATTTTTTTCTCTTGGTTTGGTGCATAATGGAAATTATCTTATTTTGGTTGTAATGCATGTGACGTGGTAAGATCCATGAAGTTGTTTGAATTCCCAAATTAACTAGTGCAATTTTCTCCTCCTACAATAACCTTTAGAACAATCAACAATTAATTTTAACCTTCATTAGTGCATGACCATGTACCACCAAATATGTATTTGTCATAATGTTTCTTCGAAGAGAGATGGTAGTTGGGAAGGAGGAATGCCAAGTAAGAGAGTGAAATCAACAAGAGGTGGTAATGTCAGAGAAAAACAAATTGAAAGATGTATGGAGTTTTCTCATGTTAAAGAAGGTATTTTATCTTATGAAAATGAGACCAACAATGACAAAAACGTGTCTTTGAAGTACAATAAAAAGTGGGAACCTAAATCAATTCCCGAGTTGGACACTAACTTTAGTATTGATGGGAGAACATATCACATTGGTCCATCTTATTTACATAGGTTGAGATTGTTTTATATGGATGGTGTAAACATTACATATTACCACATAGAGTCACTAATAGAGTATGTCGAACTATTCTACAAATATAGAGATTATAATAGGTTAGGTCAATATATGTTGAGTATGAGGAGATATGCACTTTGTTCAAATTATAACCAAATGAAATAATCCAATCAAAATGGGACCATATATATATATATATATAACACCAAAAGCTTCAGGAAATGTTGTGGGGTTTATAAATAGTTCATGTCCTATGACCATGAATAAGCCACCCAATTGCATGTTATAGGGGAATGATCGAAATTGGGTTGTGGTATGTGAAATAAGTTCAATAACTATAAGGAAAAGTTGTTGATTGATTACCATTTGAATAGAATTAAAAATGTTAACAAAGAAAGAACAAGCAAGACAAGACAAGAACTGGTATACAAAATTTTATTGAGGAAAAGGATTTATGCCCTTCTCTACTCATGTATTGATCTCATAATATCAATTTACAATACATGGATTTGACCACTTCTAGATCTATATATCACTAACAACTCATCAATGGATCATGAAAACACCTCATTAATAGATAATGTGTGACACCCCTCCTACTCCACAAAATCTAATCAACCGGACGTAAAAGTATTTTTTTTTTGTTTTATACAAGTTAGCAAATTACTTAATTCAACCATCAAATAAGTAAGGATAACACATAACAAAAACATTTTGTAGTCTTGCTCTGGTACCATATGTAATATCACTATAGACCCCTCAACCACAGGAGTAACGAGATTAGGGTCATAGACATAACACGAGGAGATTTAGTAAATTAAAAAAAAACTTTCAATTTAATTCAGTCTTAAAAACAATAATTAAATGTTAAACTTAAAAGTGTTTATGGTTAATTAGATAACCTAAGATATACTAAGATATAAGTTCAAACCTCTTTCATTCTTCTTCTCTTAAAAAAACATAAGAGGTTGATCATTAAGAGATTATGTCTAACCGGTGGAGTTAACCACAAATCTAGATTAAGAACTCATGATAACAACAAACCAAATAAATAATTTCAATGAATAGTAATTATTCAATTACTATTAATATCAACAACTAAAATTAGTGAAATTCATTTAATACAATTAATCTATTATTTTCTTATAAATCTTAATTGTTCAACTAAAAATTTTCCCCTTACAATTTGTTGTTATTTATTTTTTATTTTTTATAAAATTTACAATATTTCAATTAATCTAAATCAAATTTTTTTAATAAAGCACTGTTATTATTTATTCCATAATCGTTTGTACCTAATCCCTTAATAATTAAATATTTATTTTTTTTATAAGATTTACAATATTTCAATTAATCTAAATCAATTTTTTTTATAAAGCAATGTTATTATTTATTCCATAATCGTTTGTACTTAATCCCTTAATAATTAAAAATATATTTTTTCCTTTTTTAAGATCTCTTATCCAACTCATCGAATGGAATAATGTTCTATACATGATGTTCATCATATAAAGCTATTCTGAATTTATATATATAAACAAGTTTTACTAATCAACAACATTATTATTTTTAAACAAGGAAAGATACATAAACGATATTATTATTATTATTTATTATTATTTTTAAACAAAGAAAAATACATAAGCAATATTATTATTATTATTATTATTATTATTATTATTTTTAAACAAAGAAAGATAGCGTTAGATCACAAGACCTAATACTCTGGACTTTGTCAGGCCACCAGAATTATACATGACTAAAATTGACTCATCATACTAACAGTAAAATTCAGAGAATGATCTC
>JASDQU010346529.1:0-12281 GCA_032191745.1 Picea mariana
GTACTTAAAGAAGTACTATGCCTAAGATCACCTGTGCATGAGTGCTTGTATTTTATTGTATCATACTTCTTATGTGTGATTGTAGTATGCTTTTTTGTTATCTGGTCTCTGCCCTCAGCTGCTTATGTTACATTGTGCTTGGTTTCCAGATGTTGAATTCTTCACTACCCCACATTGGCTTCGCCAATGGTGCTAGTCGCAGTACTCAAAACCTTGCTTTTGTTGCATGGGCAATTTACGCACCTAAAAACGAACTCATCAGTCTGCGAGGTGTGTGCCTGGGTCGTGCAACCAATAATATTGTAGAATATAGCGTCGTTATCGAATTGTTGATTGATGCTATTTCGCTTGGCATCCACCACCCGGTTATATGACTCGATTTGTAGTTAGTAATACTGCAGCTAAGTAATGTCTATGCTATTTGAAGTCCTACTTTATTACGGGTATATTTACAAATTTACCTCTTGGAATGTTATTTTGATTATATTGAGTATCAACACATTCCCAGATGTCTAAATACATTGGCTGATGCATTATCTAAATATGTGTTAGACAGGCATTTGGGCCATCTATAAACCAATCACACATTACATTTATAACACAGCACAAGATAAGCCAGTAGAAGTCATATATATGTATATAACGATCAAAAGTTTTTACAAAAAGTTTCTGTCCAAGGACCAAAATCTCAAAAATACGAAGCCCGTGGCTTCTACAAAATAGCGTCATGGATGACGCTCACGATAACACATGACTTCTCGGGCCACCCTACAAAGTAGTCGACTGATAGACTCAGACACCCCCACAGTATGGCGCTGGTAACATCTAGGGATCTCCCCAATAGCCATATCTGGGATGTCAGTAGTCAACCCCTCTAAGTTCTGCTCCATTGCGTCGTAGTCTTCGGCATCCCATCTCGTCACTGGAGCCACCTCTCCTCACCATTGAATAGGATATTTTCTCGTAGGTCAATATGGCCCCACATCTGTGTCATCAAAAAGAGATTGTTTTGATTAGTTTTTGGATAAACACAAAAACATTCCATATGATAAAAATTACAAAAACATTTAAAAAGAACAAAATGTGTACTTCTTACCTAAATCACCCCACTGAGCATCCTCAGGTAGGGCCAAATCTGGATCCCCTCGGAAATCCAAACCAACGTATGCGTAGTCGTCAATCATCAACATATGGGGCCGCAACTAGTCAAAAAATGAATCATTATACTTGATGATAGGCCCAACTACGTGTCGAGCCATGAGGTTGCACCACCTCAGCATCCTCGGATCCTGTGGGGCCGATAAACCCCAATCAACTTGTAATCTCAGCAATGGGACCCTCTCGAGGAAGAAGGACACCAAAAGTGATCCGTACCCAAACTGCTTCAAGTTTCCCCTTCTACACTTCGTCAATTGCCTCTTCATACTACGGAGAGCTGCATCTGACTAGTTGAAGACCCGAGGCTCTGTGCACTCTATGGAGTATTGGAAGTATCTTTGGAGAGCCATGTGTGGAGCCGCACTCCCGGCCATGCATTCTATAGTGAACAAGATGGTTCACAGGGTCAAGTCTTGGACCCCCCAAATAGAAACTTTTCCCTTGCTTCTTTCTGCCTCAGGAACACAGTACTGGTGACAATACTCACTCATAGGGAGTTCGCCGCCTCGACCACCGATCAAGCTAGCGTGGTACCCATGCCATGATAACCCTGTTAGAAAATAGATATCCTCAATATCTAGGGTCAACGTGTGGATTCCCACGTGAAACAACTGTTGGTCCACATCCCACATATCAACCAAGTATTCCAACAATCTGAGTTGGGCCCTCATGCCCAAAATCCTGAAGAATTTCAAGATCCCACAGTCTCGGAGGGCAGCGACGGTACCCAGGTCATTCCTGACAATGTCATCCTCCTCCTCATGTTCTCTTTCTCACCACTCCAACATTGTGATGGTCGAATACCCGCACAAAAGCCATAAGAGAAGGGTCAACAACTTATTTCAAACCTTGGCATAATTTTTATTGAGAAATAGACAATTTTAAAATTCATTTTTCGGCCCCCATAGGTTCCCCTTTAGCATAGTGCAAGATTCTCACAGGTGCCCTTAAGGCCGCCTGTGAGAATCCTAGATTTTCGCAAGTCCCGCATGGCCAACCTGTGAGAATGCTCGGGCGCAAGTTATGGCGCTAAAATGGACCTAAAACCCTGGAAATTGCCAATAAAACTAAAAATAAACCATGGAAAAGGTGAGAGATTAAGAGCTTACCTCATTGGTGGAGACGGTTCGCCAAATGGTCTCTTGTGCCTCCCGCAATTGAGCAAAGAAATTTCGGGGAAAATGAGGTGTATTGGGCAAAGCTTTTGGCAAAATCACAATGATATGGTAAAAGCCCTTTTTACCCATATTTATTCACTTTTTACCATTTTTGTTGATTTTTTATATTATTTTGTCTATAAAACCTAATGCCCTAATAGTCCTATGAGTGTGGTTTTTGCAGATATAGCAACTTTGATGTCCAAACGAAGGAGTACGGGTGTTTTTTCTTTTTGTCGCATGTACGACTGCTTTTTAGGGTTTTTAGAAAAACCTTGAGCTTAGTCTTCATTTGTTCTCGCGCTCGAAAATACATGAGAAATTAACCAAGTATACTTTTCTTGTCTTTTCGTACTCGTCATGGTAACACGAAAACAATGAATGCAAAGGAGTATCCTTTAAGCTCTTTTCACGCTCCATAAAAATGAAAAGACGGCCGAGCGATCTTGTTCTGTTCATGCTCGTAAGAGTATCTGAACAAAATGTTCGATGGGCAATAGTTTATCACTTTTTCGGTCCTGTCGAACTCTTTTATGAAAAAGGAACTAAGAGAGTTCTCTTTAAGTGTTTTTCAGACTCTCAAAACATGAAAAAACCCTGAGTTTTCTATCCTTGGACTCGTTAAACAAACATCGACAGACCCGTAATGGGACCGAACCACTCCTTCCTAGGGTTCGTTAAACATACTCTGAGGGACTCGTCCAAAGGATGAGCTTACATCAAAAAGCATATGTTATCCTCCTCAATCTTGCGTAAAAATAAAGAGGTACTCGCTAGAAATGGTGGGGGATATTTTGGGAAAGGGATGTGTTTTCGTATCCATATTAATGGCAGTAAGCGTCGCTCTTGAACATGACACCCCCTATTCGTCATTTGAATTCAGGTTGGGAAATCCATTTGTCTCTCGTTCGACTTGATACAAGGTCATATCTTGGGTCGTCTTTGAGTCAGTGTTGCCAAGTCCTTGGTCGTGTCATTCATATGTTCAAGAGAAGTTCACCCGAGCCCTCTATTGAATCGACCATCTGTAGTTGTCCATTCTTACTATGTCGACCTTCCCTGTGTCTGTTTCAACCTGTATTCATACTCTGTTTCATCCTTAAAATCTGTTACTTATTTCATGTCATTGATGAAGGATACATCAAGGCCCTCCTGTGACGAGTTTTTTTCCATCTACTCCAACTCATTATCCGTAAACAAGACTTAGAAATTATTTAGTACCTTAGAGCCTGCATGCCTTAATGGAAGGTCTCTTCACTTTCTACAGGGGTTTCACATTATTGATCCCTGATCGGGAGATTCCGCTGAGTGCTCGACTTCAGATCATTTATTTGCATTCATTCAGATTGTACTTCGGTACCTTTGGAGTCATTGACATCAATGGTGATTTCCCTCGCACTTGTTAACGATTTTCATCAATGACCGGTAATCAAGTGGTTTCTACTATGTTCGACTTCAACACATGTAATCGCATGGCTAGATTCGTACTTTCAGGTGACGGGATTGAAGACCCTGGGTCTCATCTTTTTGATCCAGGCTAAGATGGAGTATGTATGATTTTCATCGGCACAAAGATCCACTTTGTATTTCATGTGGCTATGTCGTCTTAATTTAAGTCTTCTCGCATAGATCCATAGTGTATTCCTGGTGGCTATGTAGCATTTCGATGACATGGATCCACGGTGTATGATTGGTGGCCATGACCTACATTTATGATTTCATTCATCTGTGATCTGAGTATGGGAATGCCTACCTCAGAATTGGTATTATATTCTGCAAATGCTTGGTTGTTTACAGGTTTCCGATTAGGTGCACTCCTGGTTTTTGACACACACACGCAGTTTACAAAGTATTTTGGCTGTCACAGATTCCAACCTCTTACTTTGGGGGGCATTCTGTTACACATGATTTTGGTCACTCTGGTGATGTCTCAACAATGATGTATTCAGGCTCCCAACAAAGACTTTTTTCCTGAGAAAAGTGTCTCTTTTCTTCTTCCAAAAACATATTTTTAAGATGAGTTCGCAGGCTGCCTATGGTCTAGGGTGCGAGAATCCTTCATTCTCGCAGGCCACTCACACTTAGGGTGCAAACTTCTCGTAGTCTTCTCCATATATAGGGTGCAAACTTCTCGCAGTCTACTCCATATATAGGGTGCAAACCTATTTTTAAGCTTGGAAAGAAGAAGAGGTCACGAAGGTTCTAGAAGGGGATCTTCTAGAAAATGAGTTGACAGTCGTATGGTTGTCATTCTACTGACTTCTCAGATTTGGTGGGATCATCCTCATCCATGTAACCATCTCTCCTTTTCCTATATATTGAAAGGTTTCTCATGGAAAAGGTTAAGCAAGATTGAATGAAGAATTGGTGAAAGAATTGTGTGAAGAACCCTGCTTGGACAGAAGCTTGAAGGCTCTATTTGGTCTATCAAGAGGTATTGGATCTTTTGCATGCAAGTACCGAGCAAGTGTGTGTGTTGGAACCAAGGGTCACTGAAAGGAATCTTGTGACATCAAGGCAATCAGGTTGTATCATCTACATTCATTTAATATGATACAGCGGCAGGTCCCTTTCCCATAAAGTCACTCTTACTTTATTGCGTAACTCCTTGATCATATGCATAGGTTGACATTGAATATACTTTGCTATCTTCACTTTGGTTGGTTTGTGTTGTCCTGGACTTGACTTCACGAGAGCACCGAAGCAAAGCGAGAACAACAGATATCTAAGGAAGCGATATAAAGGTATGCCACTTATTCCTTCCTATTAGTAGATTCAATGGATACAACTTAGGGAAAGAGTTGTGTCCTGTCCTGTTTTGTTCTAGATCCAGGTGGATCTAGGGAGATCTGTTAGTGTCCACACCTACCAATTTGTCCGATAACAGTATGAAAGAGACTGACATTCTCAAGATGGCCTTTTGAACTCATGAGGGCCACTATGAGTTCTTGGTCATGCCCTTTGGCCTTTGTAATGCCCCCTCCACTTTCCAAAGTCTCATGAATCATGTATTCCATCCTTTCTTCGTCATTTTGTCTTATTTTTATTTGATGATATTCTCATGTATATTAAAACATGGACAACCCATCTTTCCCATGTGGATCAATTTCTCCATCTCCTTTCTCAACACTAATTTTTCCTCAAGCAATCCAAATGTGCCTTTGGAGCCTCAAAATTGGAGTATTTGGGTCATATTGTTGGGAAGGATGGTGTCAGGGTGGATCCTAAGAAAATTTAATCTATGTAGGATTGGCCTCGCCCCAAAACTCTCAATATTTTTCATGGTTTTCCAAGTTTAACGGGCTATTATCAAAAATTTGTTAAGAACTATGGAAAAATTGCAGCCCCTCTTAATGCTCTCCTTAAAAATAATGCTTTCAATTAGACTCATGCATTTTATCAAGCATTCCATGTTTTGAAAGAGGCTATGTGCACAAATCCTGCCCTAGCCCTTCTCGATTTCAAAAAGACTTTTGTCTTGGAATGTGATGCACTGAGGAAAGGAATTGGTGCAGTTCTCATGCAAGAAGGATGACTAGTTGCCTTCACTAGAAAACAACTTTCATAGCACCATTTGGGACAATCAATCTATAAAAAGGAAATGTTTTATATTCTACATGTTGTGGATCTATGGAATCCTTATCTATTGGGCCAACTCTTCCGAATTAAAATCTAACATCAGAGCCTCAAGCATTTTCTGGAACAACAAATTTCCTCCCCAGAGCAACAAAAATGGGTCACCAAGCTATTTGGATATGATTATGAGATAATTTACAAGAAGGGAAAATAAAATGTGGTTATTGATGCTCTTTCCTGGAAGTATGAAGATGAAGGATCCATTTTTTCTCTCTCCTTCATCGTACCATATTAGCTCCAAGTTGTTCATGAGGAATGGCTGCAAGATCCCAAAATGTTTGGCCTTATCCATAGTTGCAAGACAATTTTCCATCTTCTCCAGAGTACTCTTGGAACAATAACGAGCTTCTCTACAAAGGTTGTCTATATCTCAACAAACAGTGGAAAATTAAATCTTAGGTGCTTTTAGAGTTTTATACTTCCCCCGCAACTGCGCATTCAGGGTTCACCAAAACATATGAAAGGGTCAAACACTCTTTTTTTCTAGGATGGTATGAAATAGGACATTCACACCTTTGTGTTTGAATGTGATGTTTGTCAATAGAATAAGGGAGAAATATTCAAAACCCTGGGAACACTCCAACCACTCCTAATTATGTCGGCTATTTGGTAGGATATTTCAATGGACTTCATTGTTGGATTACCTAAATCGGTCAATAAATCAATCAACATGGTGTTAGTTGATCGTCTTTCCAAATATGCTCATTTATTTTCTCTCCAAAACCCATTCACAACCTCCATAGTTGCTCAAATTTTCATGGATAATATCTTCAAGCTTCATGGAACACCTCATTCTAATGTCTCTGACCGAGATTCCACTTTTACCAACAATTTTTGCCAAGAATTGTTCCATCTCTAGGGCACCCATTGCATCTCAACACTGTCTATCATTCCTAGACTGGTGGCCAAACTAAAGTTGTCAACAAGTGTTTGGAAACCTATTTGAGGTTTTTTGCATCTGAACGACATAATCAATGGACTCAGTGGTTACCCCTCATTGAATGGTGGTACATCACATCTTACCATACAACTACTCGCATGACTCCTTTTGAAAAAGTCTATGGACAAAATCCATCATCAGTTCTCTCATACATGCCAGGTGTATCGAAGGTTCAGGAGGTTGACAACAATATTGCAGTTCACGAGTCCATTCTCCTCACCCTCAAAACAAACTTTTCCATGGCTCAGAATCACATGAAGCAACAATCAAATCAAGGTTGTTTCGAATGAAAATTTATTGAAGGGGACCAAGTGTTTCTTCGTCTGCAACCCTATAAGCAGACTTCACTCAAAATGGACCATTGTCAGAAGATTTCTCCCAAATTTTATGGTCCTTATACAATTCTCAAGCGAGTGGGCTAGGTGGTTTACCAATTAGCATTTCCTAACCATTCTATGCTCCATCATGTTTTCATGTCTCATGCTTAAAGAAGGTGATTGGTACTAAGTTCCAAACTCAAACCCGTCTCCCTGAGTTGGATGAAGAAGGTTCCATTTGGTTGCAGCCACAAGTAGTCTTGGACCAATGTGAGTGTCATCTTCGTCAATGCACTATCAAGGAAGTGTTAGTGCAATGGATAGATACAACTCCCGAAGATGTCACTTGGGAGTCGAATACCATTCTACAACAGTGTCCCCATCTCAATCCTTGAGGACAAGACTCTTTTTCAAGGGGGAGTGCATGTTAGGGACCTAACCTCCCTAACCCATCACATAGATATAATAATATATTTCCATGTAATAAAGGCCTACATTAGTTAATAAGGCCTATTTAATAAATTGGAATAAGTCAATGTAAGAAGACCTAAAAGAAGCTTCCACTTCTAGAAGGATCTTCCTCTAGAATGATATTTAGAAGATAGAATTAGTATAAATAAGAGTAGGAGTCATGAAAAGTTTGGTCTTGAGAATTATTGTAATAGAGCATTGCTCTACTGGAGGGTTTCCCCCTCGAAGAGGCAAGTGAACATTGTTTCATATCAATAAAGTTATTATTTTGTTGTTGTGGTTTCATCTATTGTGTTCTCCCGTTGTTATTCTCTGCAATATTTTTGTTTTCAACTATTATAATAGATTTGGTACCTTACAATAAAGAGTATAAATATTCATCTTTCTCTTAAATAAATTTATCAAGGATCAATAAAATACTACTTATTGTTGGCTCTTGATCCATATTATATTAAAAACGAAATGAGATACAAATGAAAATATAACAGAGAACACAAAAATCCAGTGAAATCCAATTTCTATTAATGAATGGAATACAAAAGACTGTAAAATGCAAAGCACACAAACTAACTAGAATGGTGGTAGCTTATCCTTGAAGAGAGAGATGTTGGCTATACTGATTCGTAAGAAGCTTTACATCACACTCCATTTCATGATTAAAGGACCTCTTTCACCTCGATTATATATGAGAGAGTGAGAGGATAATAATTCCCATGATGCATGTGGGATAAATTGGTCTAAGTTTAAAAAATGTCATAGGCATGTAAAACACTATGACTTTCTAAGAGCTCACCCATCCTAGTACTAATCTATTCAAAACTCACTTAACTACGGAGTTCTAATGGGATATGATGCATTAACATTGTAGGCATTACATTACATTACAAATGGAGATGGAGTTATATTACATTCCCCATCAAAAGGGTGAATATCATGGTTTATCAAAACCACAAGCTCATAAATTTTGATTAAGTGGAGAAGGTGGATGGCCACTTAGATCCACCTGGCTAAATCCTCCCCACTTAGGAAGCAATGGTCCTCATTGCATCAAGTTCCCTTAGGAGATGGGGAAAATTTTGTTGAATCTGAACTTCGGTGAGCCGCTTGACTTGCTAAAGTAGTTGTCTTTCTTATTCTTGGCCTGTAGAAGGATGTCATGAGCCTATTTGTGGAGGGGTCAGATCCATTCAACAAATATGGATACATAACCTACCTTGGTCTGAGTGTAAGAGGATTTTTTCGGTGAAGATGAAACAAGAAGAGCTACATCAATGGGGGATAATGGTTGGAACCCCAAGCACACATGAAAAGGGTCGTGGCCAATAGAGCTATGCTGAACATATGGAAGATTCACATTATCTCAAAGGGAGTGTCTATAGATTGGACCATTGGATAAGGGATTGTCTATAAATTGGACCAATGAATAAGGGAGCATCAAGAACCAAGTCAATGGAATGCAGGATGTGGTAGTGTAGAGGAGCCCTCGTAGGTGAATAAAAAATATCTTTGTGCTCCTCTACAATCTTATCAACCTGCTTCTTTTGGATATAAAGGTATTGGCCTGAGGCTGTAGTGGTCACAGTGACCTTATGTTCACCTTCTGATTGGATCATGAAGAGTGAAAATTTTGTGGCATTAGAAATTAATTTTTGGCACTGTTTTTCCAAGATCAATGAAGTGATAGTAGTCGGAGCTACCTCTGGTACCTTATAGAGTTGGCCTCCAGAGTAACAATGACATTGCGGGGCCGAGACTCATAAATAGCATGATGTTTCGACATTAATGGTTGTCCTAAAATAACATCACATACTTCAAGTGGGGAAACATCACACAGTACCTCATCCTTGAAGGGATTGATGCCATAGGATGAGTGACATTGTTGGTTGAGATAGATGTCTCGTCCCTAACTCAACCATCTGATGGTGTATGGTTGGGGGTGTGGAATTGTTGGAAGCTTCAATATCTTGAAAACCTTGACTAATATCATGTTCTTTTGACTCTATTTCAAAAATAAAACACAATGGGGTCCCCTTTACCCACATTTGCGAGTGGAAGAAGTGCTCCCCCTCCTCAAGGTCCTCTAGTTCTTGTGGTTGTATTGTCCTGGTTGTGATGGTAGTAGAAGGTTCTGCATTGATGATATATTTCCCTTTATTGTGTTATGAATCAAAGTATGATTCAGGTTTTGATTCTTTTTCTTTGAAATCAACCACCAATATATGTTTCGAGTGACATTCATTGGCATTGTGCCAGGGGATTTTGTGGAACTCACACCACTTTTTGGTGTCTTTCTTATACTTCCCATCACTCTTCTTAGCCGGTTCCTTGGAATGATTTTCTTGAGATTGACTCTCCTTTATTTTCCCTTCGTTCTATGATTTAAGGTTTCCTTTTCCCTTCTTCTGTTGTGGCGTATTTGCAAACATGAACTCTTGTTTACTCCACTGCTTGATTTTTTGCTCAATTTTGAATGCATATCGATAAGTATCTCTCAATGAGGAGATTTCCAAGAAATACATCTCTATTTTAATTTACCTATGTAGACCATTGTGGTACTTAAAAACCAGGTTCCACTCAGATTCTTTGATACCCAACTTTGAGCGCAAGTCATGAAAGATGCTAGTGTAATCCAACACCATCGGGTCTATTTTCTGATGCAGGGTTGTCAATGTCATGTACTGGTCATCATAGTTTCTCACAGGTTATAAATCCTCCTTAAGGGAATCTACAAAGGCCGCCCAAGTGGGTTCTCTCTCAAATGGTGTAGATTCATCTATGATGTACTTCTTTTCACTGTCAGAAATTTTTTGGATAGAGTAATAACATTTGAGCAGATTCCACAATTTTTCTAGAGCATTTGCATCTATCTAGCCTTCAAATAAGGGGATATAAAAATTGACTTGTACCTTGAAGAGTGTTGCACCTCTAAAACGAGTGCTTGTTAAAGATTCATCATCCTCCATTGGTAGTAATTAAAGGATATGAGTGATATAGTTTGGATCATTATATTGTTTGTCATCTATATCGATCCTTTCATAGTGGAAAAAATTGGAGGATTCAACTTGCTGGGCCATTTTAGTGGCAGGTTGTAGTTTGGAAAATTGGGGTCTGGAACCTTTCAGAGCCATTTTGAGGTTTTAAACAATGTTTTTTAAGGTTTTGGTGTCTAGATATTTTTTCCACCCCCTTAATGGTGTTCTACACTCTGAGACCTTTCCAATGGTGCAGTGTCGATCAAAGCTCATTGATCTATATTATTTTCGGCACGAAATGAGAGCGTAGATATAATAAATAAATGTACATAGATATATCGGATATCCAATATTATAACATAAATGTATCAAATATGAAACCATAAACACAGATACACATTAATACACAATTTTCTATTAATGAGAAAAAATGTACAAAGACTGTAAAATACAGAGTGAAAGACTCGCTAGAATGGTGGTAGCTTATCTCTGAGAAGAGATGTGACAGCTACTCACCTCCGTGAGAAGATGATTTTACAATGAGGCTCCAAAGGAATTTTTATCATAAATAAAATCCAAAACCCTAACCCTGGAAGATGAAAATCCAACAGTTTTGTGGACCCCGTTTTGGGTAGTTTGGTGTATCAACTTCCCAGGGGCATAATTTTGGCATACGACCTCTGTTTGGGGCGCACGATAGCTCGTTGGAAAGGTATCATCAAGGAGATTCATTTTGGGGGATAAATCAAATCCTTTAGTTGTCATTGAGAAGCTCTATACCGAAAAACCTTCATTTAGGCCCTCAAAATGGCTTCAGAAGTTAAAAACTACTAAAAATAGTAAATTACCAAAATTTTCAGAAAACTGTTTTGAGCCAGTTGGAAAAGGTGGGTGGCCACCGATATCCACCTGGATCAATCCTCCCTCCTTAGGAGTAAATGGTATCCATTGCGTTGAGTTCCCGGGGGAGAGGGAAAAGCGTTTGTTGAATCTGCATCTTGATGAATTGTTGGCCTTGTTGGAGAAGTTGTGTTGCTTAGCTTTTTGAAGGTTGTCACGAGCCTGTGGCTAGAAGGGTTGACATTTTTAACCATTCTGGCTACATGAGATGTTTGTGTTCAACAAGAATATTTGCGCTTTGCTTCAGTCTTGTCGACTTGCTTTTGTTGGATAGAAGGTGCTTGGGCCAAGGCTGTAGTGGTTGCAATATCCTTCTATTCACCTTTTGAACATATTGTGAAGAAGCTAAATTTTGTAGTATGAGATACTACCTTGCAGAACTGTTTAGGTGGGACAATAGTCAAAACTACCTCTGGTATCTTGTAGAGATGACCCCCCAGAGTTACAATGACACTACGGGGTCGAGACTCATAGATAGCGTGATGCTTCCACATATATCGTTGGCCCAAAGAGAACATCACAAACATCCAATAGGGAAACATCACATAATACCTCATCATTGAAGGGCTGTATGTTGTAATACAATCGACACTGTTGGCTGACACAGAGATCTTGTCCCTGGTGAAGCCACCTGATGTTGTATGGTTGTGGGTGTGGTGTTGTCGAAAATCCCAACTGTTTGACGACCTCTGCTGAGATGAGGTTATTTTGGATTTTGCTATCAACAATA
>JASDQU010346531.1:2251-12388 GCA_032191745.1 Picea mariana
TATGTGACTCATGATCTAGAATTAGCTGCCATAGTGCATGCCTTAAAAATGTGGAGGCATTACCTCCTGGGAAGGAAATTTGTGCTTATGACAGATCAGTGTGGATTGCAGTATTTGTTTGATCAACCCAAGCTCAACGCTAGACAAGCTATATGGATGGCCCTCCTTAGCGAATTTAACTTTGAAATCAAACACATTAAAGGGAAGGAGAATAGGGTGGTCGATGCCCTTAGCAGAAGCATGAGAACAATTCACCTGGCAGCAATGAGTACCTGCGAGACAGATGTCAAGAACAAAGTCAAGGAGGCACAAGAAACAGATTCCTTCATCTGAAATGTGACCCTGTACCTACAACAAGAACCCGCTGGAGTAAAATATGAAGACTATCAGACGACCGAAGGAGCTCTACTCACCTATAGAGATAGACTGTACATTCCTAATTGTGACGACTTGAAGAGGTTCATCATGGATGAACTACATAAAAGACCCTACACCGGTCACCCAGGATACCAGAAAATGATTACTGCCACCCGAAAACAATTTTACTGGCTGGGATTGAAGAAGGATGTAACCAAATATTTGGCCCAATGCATAGAATGCCAACAAGTTAAAGCAGAACATCGACACCCAGCGGGACTATTACACCCTTTACCCATCCCAGAATGGAAATGGGAAACCATATCCATGGATTTTATCACTGGATTACCAACTTCGACCAAACAGAATGACACCATTATGGTGGTGGTGGATAAACTGAGCAAGTCTTCTCATTTCGTCCCCATCAAATCGACCTGCAAGGCGATAGATATCGCACAGGTATTCATGAAAGAGGTATTCAGACTACATGGTATGCCGAAAGAGATAATATCTGACAGAGACACAAAATTTACTTCCAAATTCTGGAAATCACTGATGGCGAGTTTGGAGACCAAGTTGTTGTTTAGCACTGCCTATCACCCGCACACTGATGGACAGACAGAAAGAGTAAATCAGATATTAGAAGATATGTTAAGGATGCATGTGATGCATCAACCTAGGAAATGGGAAGACTACCTGCCATTGGTATAATTCGCCTACAACAACGACTATCAAGCATCCTTAAAGATGAGTCCATTCGAGGTCCTCTATGGTAGACAGTGTAATACTCCGGTCAGCTGGAGTAATCCTGTAAATAGGATTTCTTTTGGACCTGATATGTTGAAAGAAATGGAACAGCAAATAGCTCAGATAAAACAAAATCTGAAGATTGCTCAGAACCGATAGAAAAGTTATGCTGATCAAAATAGAACTCCAAGAGAGTTCAACATAGGAGACCATGTATATCTCAGAATTAAGCCCAGAAGGAGTTCCCTAAAAATGGGAGCTTGTGCCAAATTGGCACCCCGGTATTGTGGACCCTTTGAGGTTCTAGACAGAGTGGGACCTGTAGCCTATCGGCTAGCACTTCCTCCCACAGTAAAAGCACATAATGTTTTCCATGTTTCATTATTGAAGAAATATGTACATGATGCTAATCATATAATTGACTGGTCTGTGATCCAGGTGGAACCAGAGGAAGAAGAACCCCAATGCATATTGGACAGAAAGGAAACCCAGCTCCAGAACAGAACCATTGCATAGGTCAAGGTGCAATGGAAACATTTTGGCCCAGATGAGGCTACATGGGAAATGGAGGATGCCATGAGACAGGCATATCCGATTTCGTTTACTTCTGTACATGTAAGTCATGTTAGTAGCTAAGAACATCAAGGACGATGTTCCTTTTTAAGGGGGAGGGAATTGTAACACCCTGTTTCCCCCAGATTGTAAATATAACTGGACTGGCCAAGGACTATGGCAAACTCATAAGTATGAATATGTGATGTAAATGGACCTGTAGGAAGAGGTCAATGAATGTGAATAATATTTGAATTTATTGCAGGATTGCTGAAAGGGGATGTGCAGAAAAGAGACCATGATGGCGGTGGAAGGCTCCTGAAAAGGTGGCATTAACTTCCACCCTGAATGAATACTGTATTTGGACTCCACTGGCCCGGAGAACCAAAAGCGGCTCGTTGGCCCCCAAATTTAATGTCTCGCGGGATGGTAGGTAGGCGACTTGATGAGGGATGGGATGGTGAACCTCCCATCCGTAGAGCCATCAGGCCTGATTAGCGCGAGGGTAATCGTGCCACACGTAACCTCGTGAGAGGATAAGGCGTATGGCAGGGACGATTGAAAGGGGGGACGTGAGGGGAACTCTGGCAATTTTTACGCAGAGTGAGTGATAGCATAGAGGAACGATTGCAACCTTCGCTTCTGGTCACTGGCAGATAGAGAGACGCATTCTCAGAGCATCATGGTCTCGGCTCGGGGGTGGCTAGTGGTAAATCCTTTGGGAGTCGCTGAGCCTACGGTTGGGTGGAAACGAGCACCCCTCTCAGTAGTCGCACCCACTTTGGGTGTTATATCTGATAAGTGTTTTATGTATATATTGCATCTTCAAATTCATAGACTGGTATATGCATATATATGCTCATAGAACTATCAAGTTATGAATGATTTCTGTGTAATAATGTATGTGCAGTGTTTGATGAGGATGAATAGATATATGCTCATAACAGAGGGAACCACGCATGAGGTGCGTGGATGAATCAATTGTATTTATGCCTAGATTGAACTGAGTTACATTCCCAGCCCATTCTCGGGAAGTTTTTTCCCTTATCTATTTCTGGGATACCCGGTGCAGATCGCTTCACAGAGATTTCCTCCCTAGAAAGGTTCACAAAGGACCCAAAAAAGGGACTTGAATGCACAAGTCTTAACAACCCGGTATAAAGAGGAACGACCCTCTTAAATCCCGAAGTAGCAGCGTAGGGATAAGTATTAATCCATGGATGAGACCCTATCAGAGAGTCTGTGGTCATTCACGATCATTGAATCAAGGGAATAAATAAGGGCATTAAGTGCCATTAAACCTTTTCCCTCTATCTTCGTGAATAGAGAGGAAATCTGATTCGTAGATCCCCAGACCCCATGAGAACGCCTGGACCGTTGGTTTTTCCACGTCCAAAGAGCAGTAGGAAAGGGCACGACATCGGGACAGATCTGAACCGTTAGATCCTAGCTAGGGAACCCGACAGTCGTTAGATCTATAGGGAGATATACAAGGGTTAAGCCTTGTGAATAGTGGAGAAGCTACGAGAGGATATGAACCGTCCATCCGAAGAGGACAGGTGGCGGAGATCCATGGATCTCGTGAGCTCGGGGCTCGCGGGGTAGGAGTCCAAAATCTGGACGCTTTAAGTTGCGAGTGGCGAGGCTACGAGAGGATCTGAGCCATCCACCCGAAGAGGATAGGTGGCAGAGATCCAGGGATCTCGTGAGCTCGGGGATCGCAGGGTAGAAGTCCAAAAGCTGGATGCTTTAAGTCACGAGTGGTGAGGCTACGAGAGGATCTGAGCCGTCCACCCGAAGAGGATAGGTGGCGGAGATCCAGGGATCTCGTGGGCTCGGGGCTCACAGGGTAGAAGTCCAAAAGTTGGATGCTTTAAGTCGCGAGTGGCAAGGCTACGAGAGGATATGAGCCGTCCACTCAAAGAGGATAGGTGGCAAAGATCCATGGATCTCGTGAGCTCAGGGTTCACAGGGCAGAAGTCCAAAAGCTGGACGCTTTAAGTCACGAGTGGCGAGGCTACGAGAGGATATGAGCTGTCCACCCGAAGAGGACAGGTGGCGAAGATCCAGGGATCTCGTGAGCTCGGGGCTCATGGGGTAGAAGTCCAAAAGCTGGATGCTTTAAGTCGCAAGTGTCGAGGCTACGAGAGGATCTAAGTCATCCACCCGAAAAGGATAGGTGGCAGAGATCCAGGGATCTCGTGAGCTCGGGGCTCGCAGGGTAGAAGTCCAAAAGCTAGACGCTTTAAGTCGCGAGTGGCAAGGCTATGAGAGGATCTGAGCCATCCACTCGAAGAGGACAGGTGGTGGAGATCCAAGGATCTTGTGAGCTCAAGGCTCGCGGGGTAGCATTCCAAAAGTTAGACGCATTAAGTTGCGAGTGGCGAGGCTACGAGAGGATCTGAGCCGTCCATCCAAGGAGGACAGGTGGCGGAGATCCAGGGATCTCGTGAGCTCAGGGTTCGCGAGGTAAGGGCCCAAAGTTTGGATGTTCTAAGTCTCTAAGCAGTGAAGTGGAGAGAGGYTGTGAGTCATCCATCTAGGGAGGACAGGTGGMAGAGATCAAGAGATCTCACGAACTCGGGAGTYCGCAGGGTGAGAGCCCAAGTATTGGGTATTCAAAATCACGAGGTTGCGAGTAGCGAAATCCCTCGGGGAAAAGTCARAGAGTTGACCGACCATCGGGTCTCAGGAGCAGATTTTCCTGATAGGAAAATAGAAKAACCTTGGAGTTCTTTGGGTGAGAACAAGAAGACCCTATGAGCAGACGTACCAGGGAAATAGTTGAATCGCGCGAGAGAACTTTGGGAGCAAATTTTCCCGATAGGGAAATAGAAGAACCTTGGAGTTCTTTGGGTGAGAAGAAGAAGACCCTATGAGCGGACGTACCTGTGGTTGGCGTGCCTGCGTTAGGTGGGACATAAGACCACGGTTATGTACAGAGAAATGGGTAGGTAAATAGAAGACCTGTGATTTGGGGATTGGCATTTTGCTGCTACAAGCTCCGAGGAGTCTCATTATTGCGAAAACAACGAAAGTTTTTTGATTTATGGTAGTGGGTGTGTTACATGTTTTTTTTGGAAACTTTTGAGAGTTATGCTCACAGCCTAATCCAAAGTGCTACTCCTAGTCTAATGTTGGTGGAGGATCCTAGAAAAAAAAATGTTCTAGACAGTTTTTAATTAGCGTTCATTTTATAGTTGTTCTTTACTCAAAAGGGGTGTATGAAAGTGAAACGAATGGAATGATGACTCAATCCCCCAAAAATGCATCAAATATGATAAGCAGTAATTTATTTTCGATGAATGTCTATTTAAGGGAGAGAGAGAGAGTTATTTTCACTAACAAACACTAAGAAGGAATGTCCTCAAACAAATTTTCTTCAATCAAATCCAATGTGGTGCTAAAACTTTTCGGAAATGTCTTCTAATATGCAAATCAATCATGAATATGTCTCTTTATCGTTTGTGTGGGAATAATGATTAATTCAAAACAACACTTCTCCTGTCAATTAACCTTTTGGATCAAGGAGACTTAGACAAGCATGAGTAGGTTTCGTACAAACAATACACCCTCTTGTTGTGATCGAAAACAAGAAGCAAAAAAGAAAACAAATAAAATCAAGAATTTCACACAAAAGAGAGATGTTGAAGAACAATGACCTCAACAAAAACCAAATGAAGATATCCGTAGACTTTTGATGTCCTTCACCAAAGTTTCTTGCTCAGTCAAAAAGGAGAGAAAAAACAGTGCATTGATTTCAAACTCCCAACAACAGAAAAACTCAAAAAAAAAATGAAGAAGGCCACAAAATCTAAATAGCAAGGTTTTTGTTCCTTAGAAAGAAGGATGTCAAAGTTCAGTGGGAAGAAGCATTGACTCACAGAGAGGCTCAACAAGTGAAACATAGAGACTGGACCCTGGAAAAAGCAATTCTGGAAAGGTTTTTTGTCAAAAGAGGGTTGGCGCTCTGGTGTAAAGGGTACCAAGCATTATAGCACTCTGTATAACACATCCAGGGAGCGTTGGAACTCTGTTAACATAGCCACAGGGGTGCCAAGCTTAAAAATCTCATGAAAATGTCCAAAAACCCAAAATTCCAGTCAAATTTTGGCAATCAAGCTGAGTGTGATGGGGTAAGGAGTCAATCAGCACATGAAATCAAGCAAAAACGGGTGAACAAGGTCTGAAAAAAATCAAAGGGTAAGACAAGGTCTATGAAGAAAAAATCAAAACCAAAAGTTTCGATTCGATTCTCCCCAGTGGAGTCGCCAGTTTTTGTTGAAGGAAAATCTCCCTGCGAACAAGTAGATCTCCTCTTGAGAGCTAGACTCTCAACTCTTAAGACAGAAGATGCTTAACATGGACACTAACTTCCTTTTAGATCTATACAAACTAATGTATGAGGAGAAGGAGAAAAGAACTACCTTTTAACGGTGCTTGTCCCTGCATGCTCCGAGTTGAGCTCCAATCTTTCGCTCCTCGATAAGCCCTGTAGACAAACAATGGTACAACCACTTCCTACTCTACTGATATTAGTTTGAAATAGACCTATCTATCAGAGACAAGTTCATGTGAGATTAAACACAAACTAGAAAGAAACAGGCCAAGTGTGTCATATTGATGAGAACAATGACGAAAGTAACTTATAACCGTAGATGTGAATGTAGCAACTTCATCAAATCCCCTTTGTCTAACCATTGCTCAAAAGGTCCACGATCCAGATGACAGCAACTTCATTGATTACTTTCCTCCAGTTCACTGTATGTTTCCTATGAGATCATAGGTTTCATGCTTCCAATTCTTCTTCCTTTCCATCATGATAGAGCCTGCTTATATAGGTTTAGAGAGGCCTAACCTCTTGAGGTATCTTTAGGGTAAGTTGAGTATTTTCCTCCTTGAGTCAAGGATCTTCCCTAAGATCATGGCTGAACCAGGAATTCGAATGAAACTGCCTTCCAAGATTGAAAGATCTTCCCCTTATTCTCCTCAACAGACCAACTATTGCCCATAATAGGTAGCACTCCCCCAAAAGGGCCATCAGAGTGCTATAGCGCTCCCTAGTAGGCTTTAGGGGGGCACCAGCACTCTTAAAATCAATAGCGCTCCTCCTGAAGGGATGTTTGGTGCTGTAATGCTCCCTAGCAGTTTATAGGGGAGCTCCAGCACTCCTAAGAGTGATGTAGGGGAGCGCTCTCTTCTAAAACCTTAGATTCAATGATTCTTTCAGGTGGCAAGAGGTACTTAACTTCAGTTAACCATTCCTCTTCCTTCAAATCAAGTGTTTGAGGCATTTTAAGTGTCTTCTTAGTGTCATCATAAGTATGACATAGGCATCATGACAGTATGCTTTGCTTGACACTTGCGACACTTGTGAGCAACATGCGACACTTGTGACACTTATCAAAGTGAGTAATGTTGATGTGTAACAACTTCTCCAGTCGATCCTTCAAAGTGTTAGTCAATATCTCCTAGTCAATCCATCTTTCATTTAATCAATTAATGACACATATTTTTCATTAGTTAATGGTTGTTCATACACCAATGCATAACATTCAATCCAAAAAAACTTTGTTCCTTTAAGAAGCAATTCAGTTGTTTGATTTTTACCATAATCAATATATCACATCTCTCTTAAGTGATCAAATCGATATCTAATCAAATATGACCATTCATATTCAATCCTCTATAAGAGTGTGTATGCTTGATAATATTACTCAATCATCTAACCCTGATGTGGCCTTCTATGCTTCATAAACTAAATCCCACATAAACCCAAATAACAATACTCCAATCACTTTGATTTCACACCAAGTCATTAATGGGCTAGGGCATATTACACCATAGAGTCAAGATTCTACATAAACCTAGCACAAATAATGATAAATATGCCCAGCAAATGCTTCATGAATATGGAAATATAACAAGTGTTGAGAAATTTCTATATCGCATTGAGAACAATAAGGACACATGATGGTCAAAATCAACAAATCATAAACTATGTTACAATTCACCATACTTTCAAACATAGTTCAATACAATTCATTAATCCCACTAGATACAATGAAACATATTTGACTCTGCAAAACTTTGATTAAGAACAAATAATATTTGATACCATGTTGGAATAGGAAATAAATCACAAAAGTGAACAACAAATATTACAAGAGTAGCAGTGGTGTCAATAGACACCATATGTACAGCCTCCCCATTTTTAATCCCGAAACTAGTGGTGTATCTTGTAAAGACGATGTATGTCTAAGGGCCAACTCATGATGTAATATGTAAATGATGTAAATTGAATATAATAAATATAATGTATATCCAACTACAAAAGGATACGAATGAATATTTTTGGGCTTAGTATCCACAAGAGAGGGAAGGGGTCGAAGGGAAGAGAAATTACCATATCTATTAAACCCAAACCTTTTCTTTCTAAGTTATCCTTACCTTGAACCTTCTATTGTCATGTTGAGTGTTCTAGAGCCCAATAATTGAATTAATGTAAGATGGTGGGTGTGAGAAGTCACATCCCATAGTTATTAAGAGCATGGGGGATGAGTACAATCAACCTTGAAAAGGGTGTGAGTCAAGGAAGCATGGGAGAAGGAGGAAATTTGTATGGGGAAGGAGAAGAGATTTTACAATAATATTTTTGGATAACAAGAGAGTTTTGAGTGAAAAATATTGAAGGAATCCACAGTGGGAATGTATGGTATCTTTTTGAAGCTGTAATTTCATGGGAAGAAAGGATGTGGGTCTGTGAGTAATATTTTTTTTAAGAAATTGTCAAGAGAAGCATGTGGTTTGCTATTGTGAGAATTCTTATTGTAATTGTAGATTTCTAGAGTCCCAATAGAGAGATATATTTTCCAACCTATGTTGGAGCCTTGCAGGGGAGTGGGAAGGCCCGAGGGGCTATGATAGGTGAAGCGAGATCCCATCCCTGGGTTGTGCAAGTTGTTGGTAAGAGAGATGGTGGACTGGAATTAGCTGTGGGAATTGACTGTTGGGAAGGTGACATTAACCAGCCCTAGGGACCCCTATATTTTGTGGATCCATAGTCGCATGATCCGGATTATTTTTAGAATGACATGAAGGAATAAATATAACCGAGATAAAATAATGAAATACACAAAAATATAGAAGAGAACACAAAAATACAGTGAAACCCAACTTCTATTACTGAATAAGATAGAAAAACATTGTAGAACACAAACTATAAAAATGGGGTAGCTTATCTCTAAAAAGAAAGAGATGTTGGATACACTTCATCCGCAAGAAGCTTTACATCACACTCCATTGCATGCTTAAAGGGCCTCCTTCACCTCAATTATGCATGAGAGAGTGAGAGGAGAACAATTACCATGATGCATGTGGGATAGATCGAACTGAGTTTATAAAATTCCATAGGCATGTAAAATAGTAGGACTTCCTGGGTGGTCACCCATCCTAGTACTACTCTATCCTGAGCGTGCTTAACTACGAAGTTATAATGGGATCCAGTGCATTAACACTATGTTGTAGGAATGTACATAAGACCACTAGGAAATCATTAAATGATTCATGTAATTAACAAATGAAGAAGACATTACATTCCATTCCCCATCAAAAGGGTGAATATCATGGTTTATCGAAACCACATGCTCAAAATGGTGATTCAGTGGAAGAGGTGGATGGCCACTAAGATCCATTTTGATAATTCCTCCCCATTAGGAAGAAATGGTCCCCATTGCGTCAAGTTCCCTTGCGATATGGGGAGACTTCTACTAAATCTGAATCTTGGTGCATTGCTTTCCTTGCTGAAGAAGCTATCATGCTTAGCTTGTTGAAGGATGTCATGAACCTATTTTTGGAGGGGTTGGATCCATTCAACCAATCTAGTTGCATGATCTACCTGAGTGTGGGAGGACTCTGTCGGTGAAGATGCAACATGAAGAATATGAATGGTTATGTTTTAAGAACCAAATATAATTATAGCATAGAAAATCCTCAGAAAAAGTACTCAACGCCTTGAAAAAGAGAGAATTTTAGATAATAAGCCTCTTCAAGGGGCAACCTCCTTTTACCCCACTTAAATGTTCAAGTAAAAGATGATTCAAAATGAAAATGTCTCCTTGGTATATATAGGAGACAAGAAGGTATAATTATAACTAATGGCCTAAAGCCGACATAAATAAAATAACATTACTAATCTAATATGCCCCAATTAAGGGGTAGTGAGCCAATATTAGGGCTTAACATGCCCCTCCCCTTGAGACAAGTGTTGTCTGCAATGCTTGAGTAACTCTGGATGCTTCTGTATAAAAGACTCATCTTCCCAAGTGGAATCTTCAGCCAGTAGTTTCCTCCATTTAGTGAGATACTCTGAAATGGATCTATTCCTCAGTTAGTGAATTCTTGTATCAGTGATGGCTTCAGGCTCCAATATAATTTTTCCTTCCTTGTCAAGTTCTATCAATATAGTTTGAACTGGGATCT
>JASDQU010346532.1:0-12388 GCA_032191745.1 Picea mariana
CCAGGAATATATGAGAGATAATAAAACTTTACATTAAATCATCACCATCAACCAATCATCACATAGAACATGATAATGATTCCTGAGACTTCTTCAATTTATGCAATTATTCAATTCTTGGAGTACTCTGATCCTATAGATAATATTACTCAATGTATTCTATGAAACTCCTCCAAGTTTCACTCCTTGAATCCTCCCCAAAAATAAGTTATAGAGAGAATGGTAGACCTTGTTCAATTTTGGTTTATTCAGGAGACCACACTTGTACAGAATGCCCTGTGCTCAATATTTAACATCTAATTATGAAACTTGCACACAATAAGATAAAGTCCATACTATTTCCAATGAAATTTGTCCCACATCATTTGGATTCTCTATGAGGAAGTTATGACTGGTTTACCCGGACAACCTGTTTATTGAATAGCTTCAGGACTGGTCACAAACCCTATGTTCCACATAGTGTATCTCCATAATTATAGAGAATCAAGATATGAAAGTTTTACCACATGTACCTTGATATGTATTCTCAATACCATAGCAATTTCACCATCTGAATCGTTCTAGAAAAATTTTTATAGCAAAAATGGTAAGATGACCTGAAAATAACATACCTTAGAACACATCACCAAAAGACTTCATCCTCCCTTGAAATTCAACCTTCTTTGCTTCTGATTTCCTTTGAAATTTGACTTGTGTATCAAATTAATGTATAATGATATTTATTTATACCATTTATGTCACTTCCTTTTAACATTAGGTCCGACCTGACACTTTCTTATTTTGTAATTCTTTTCTTTAATTATCTTCAGGGCCTACATGTACTTCTTCAATTCACTTTGTCATCTTCAAAAATTCATTTCTCCTCAACCATGAGGATCCACGTGATGTGCCACATACCACCAGAAACAACCTGATGTATACTATCCATCCATGGGTGTTGTATATTCATGTGCATTGTCCTTCATTTTCAATACCTTCATCAATCTTGTGGTCCAAAACCCATGACTAGGGTTGACATCAATGACAACAACCAATCTTCCAACAACCTAGGTACCTAATTTTTCCATACCGTCCTTCCATATCTCTATGATGTAAAATAATCCTTGAGTGGATTTCTATAAATCATATTGAAACATGATTGGAGTCTCCAAGTGAAAAGTACACAAACTTCTTGTATCTAATTGATGTTCACCATCAACAATCAACTCTAAAACTTTGTTATCATTTCCTGAGGAAGATGATATCTTGGGTTCCTCGACAATGATGCCAAGATGTTAATACTTGATATTTTTCTTGGGTTGTATCAAGGAAACCCCGAGGTAACCATTTCAACCACTTCGTACTGTATTCTAACCTTATACAATCGGAGAGGGCTCTATCGATAGCCAAAAGGTTGTCTCACTCAAAAGATATTCAACAATAACACTCAGAAGGTCAAATTTCTAATAAGAACATGTTGTTTTCATAAAGGTTGGTGGTTTTAAAAGAAAAGAGAAGTATCCTTGGGCAATGGAGTCAAAACTTGAATCTTGATGACTTGTAGATAATAACTGGCAAAATATTTTCTATCAACCTTGAGGAAAGGTAAGAATTAGGTTCAGTAAATAAGATAATGAGATGCCAACTTGAAAAATAGAAAAATACAACTGCAATAAGATCATCTATCTATGTTTTAATTCTTATTAGATATTTAGAAGAAAACATAAAGGGGAACTACTTGAACAAAGCACCATAACCAGATGAATTCTGAAACAATAATTCATAGACACATAACATGTGTACACTTAATGAAAAAGGAGCATCAGAGATGAATTTCATTAAAAAAACGTAGAGCATACCAAAAAACAATACAATCTTGAATATGTAATATAGGAACACATACTGAACCAAAATGGTATAATGAATCTCAAAGGAAGACAAGAGTAGCTTTTGTATTAATCTCGCAAAAAGATAAACAAGCTCCAATACAATACAAAAGACTCCTTCTCCAAGGGTCCAACCCTTCTCCAAGAGCTCCTTTCTTCCTTAAATATAAAATAACATCCCAATATCTTTAGGAGGTTGAATCCCATCTCTTTCATTGGATTCTATACCTTGGATATAGGTGGAAACAATCAAAGAGACAAAAATCCAACAAAGTGTTAACTTTCAGGAAGTTGTTGGAAGTCATTAATAAATTGTTTCCAACTCACTGCATGAGGTCTTTAATAGATCTAAATATTAGGTTAAGGTGTCCCTTGACATCTAACTGGTCCATTAGAATTCATTTGAACACTCCTTGACAGGTGGAAACCTCCCAACACAACGAATATCCAACAACTATGCAAAACAATGAATTTATAGCGCTTGTTTGCAATGCATTGGTGTTTTAATTGTTTCTCTCAAATACCAAACTAGTTCAGGCTGAAATTTGGTTAGGAATTCAAAAAGGATAGCATTCTCCTCCAAAAACATTTCAGAGAAACCCACATCATTGTTTTAAAGTTATGATCAAATATTTAGAAGCAACGACTACATGAAATGAGTTCGCAGTGCTCATGTCTTAGTTCGTAGCACCTATACAAGTTCACAGTGCCAAAGGAAAATAAAGTAGCCAAACCATTTATTGACCTTCGAAAAAGAATAAAATGATCATGGAGTACTTGATGACCCTAAGTTTGATGGTGGTAATTTGGAATTTTCACTAGGATTCTTGCAACCTATCAAACCCACAACCCTCTTCTTCCACCAGTTCGCAACGCCAATTCGCAATGCCAAATCAAACATATCTTGAAAACTTCGAGGAGGTTGTTAGTTTATGGTATGACATAATCCAATATAAGTGGTTAAATTGTAGGCTTTGAAAACCATAAATCCTCTTTGACATGATCCTATAATTGCAATGATGACAAAATTGAAATCATGAAGTACTTAGAGTACGCTGCAAACTCTCCTAGTGAGTTAGCAACACATCAAACCATTTTGAATTGACACTTGAATGGATTTATGGTGACAAAGGGGAGACTTTGAGTACAACCTGGATGTATGACATGTCAAGGAAATGATGTAAAAAACCAAAGGTATGACTCATGGGGATTCCTACCTTGTCATGATAACAATCACATAGCTCAAAATTTAGACCAAGGCTATACATAGTCTTATTCATTTTCAAACCAAATCTAACTTTATGATTACAACATAAATATTCAACACCTATGTCCTATAAACCTTATGACTCAAAAAATAAAAATAATGTGAATTTTTTGACCCATACAATCTTATGTGTTAACAAATCCCTTCCACTAAATCCTGTGCAACTCCATCCAAAAACAGAACCATTTGTTGGTTACTTGGGTTGACCAAGGTTATGATCTCAAATAGGTTTCCAAGAAAACCATCAAAACTATAGGACCTCTTGGTAAAACAGAAGGAAATTCTACACACAGATTGAAAAATGCAATCTCACCTGATATAACTTTATGGGGGACTGCAGTACTCAGGTGTTTGCAGTCTAGGAAGGAGTGGGGACTCTGTTTTGATTCTTTTCCTTATTCATCAACATCATCATTCATTCATCTACTTCTAGGATTTATTCATCATTAAACTATGCATGCATGCTATTATATTCATGTTTAACCATTTATTCCTTAACTAATACTTAACATAACATCTAAACAATCATTTAGACACATGAACACAATGTATTTACCATGGTTCACCCCCTCCTAGGTCTACTTCCACAAAGATCTATCTCTTCTTCTCTTTATTCATTCTTCTGCAAAATATACAATGTGTGAATTACATATTCAAGATTACAATGAAAAGGAGGGTAAGTACCCTCTGTGACGCAGACTAGATCACACCAGGATCCACAACTTATGACCTAACCCTAAAAAACTAGCTTATTCTATTCAACAACAATAACAATAATCGAACTCATAATAATCAACCACTCATGAACCTCAACCTAAACCTCCTAGGTATTTATTTATACTACTCTACTGGATTATAGTCGTTACATTCTTGTCTAAAACTCTAACCCTAACATGGTTAGGTATGTTTGCATGCGCTCCACGCTAATCTTCCTCCTTTTGCATGTTGTTTTTCCTTGTTTTTTTGCATGCTTCTTTTCTACCACTTGTTCCATGTGCTCCAAAAATAGATCTTTCTCTCCCAAAAATGGGCAAAATAGATTTTCCTCCCAACATAGTCCTATGCCAATAATCGTAGGAAAATTATATAATTTGAGATTATACAACATTGTTTGATGATACGTACTTGATCACGAGAAATCGAAGATCTTGTGGGAATGTCACAGTGGAATTGTAGGAGGACATGTTGGAGGGAAAGAGACCGCACATAATATACTTAAAGTACAATTATGGTGGCCAAATATATTCAAATATGCCAATGATTATGCCAGAGCATCTGATGTTTGTTAAAGGGTCGTTAAGCCATCACACATATATGAGTTTCCCTTACATTTTGTTCAAGCTCTTTGACCCTTTGAGAAATTGGAAGTTGATTTCATAGGACTGATTAATCTGCCAGCCAAGCACTCTAAATCATAGTATATCATTACTACTACCAAATATATCACCCATTGGGGTGAAGCAGAACCAATTAGATATCACTCTATAGTTACAGTGAACATGTTTATTTTTTAAAACATCATCACTCGATTTGGATTCCCTCAGATTTTGACCAATGATTAGGGTGCACATTTCATCAGTGAGACTCCAACCACTCTCACCTGCGAGTTCCTAATTCAACATCACAAAAGTAGTTTGTATCATCCACAAGAAAATGAACAAGTCAAAGTCTTTAAAAAGGTTATGAAGATAGGGTTAACCAAGGTATGTTGTGCAAATAAGGATGACTATGATGAAATATTTCCAGTAGTATTAAGGGATTACAAGAATACTACAAATAGGTTGCATAAGTATACACCATTCCAACTACTTTATGGTAGAGAAGCAGTTTTCCCAGCTGAATTCATCACCCCAATATTATATATTGTGCAAGTGACTCATATGACAGATGATGAATTATTTGTGGGATGGGTCACAAAGTTGTTAGAATTATATGAGGCTCAATTTTTGGCATATTTTCACCAAACTATATAAAAGACTAGGAAAAATGATTGGCATGACAGACACATTAAGACTAAGACTTTTCAGGCGAGGTGATCAAATTTTTTTGTAAGATAGTACATATCAAAATCATGTAGGTAAATTGAAAATGCAGTGGATTGGACTCTTTACAGTTGTGGGAATTCGAGAGTCTAGAGTTGTTAAGATCATGCAACTTGATGGAAATCTTCATCTAGAATCAGTGAATGGTGCATGCCTAAAGCCCTATATTTATGATCATTAATATAATATCTGTAACACTCCTTTCACAGGGAGCGAATACCATAGGTAGGGTTTTATTATGTTTTTTTGGTTTCCCTTTTTCATCCAATAAACAATGATGCATCCACCGTCACTTGTCTAAGAATATACCTGTCATGATTTGTTCCTCCAACCCACATAAAACCATTGTGGTCTGGGAGGTCTGCATCAAATAGTTTTATATTACTTAGTTTCCAAGTTTGAAGTATGTGCAATGCCATTGTATTTTTTTTAGTTAAATTTCCTTCATACTTTTTTCGGTCATCATCCCATCATTATCTGTCTGAGTCAATTAAGTTTGAATGACTGTTAATAAATTTCCTATTAACCACCAGTGAAATATTTACTTTCTTGAACCTCCTATCCTCTCACATTCATATTGATATTTGTGTCCTTTATTACCCAGGTATCCAACTTGATTTTTCCATTTTTGGGGCTGTGTCTATTATTAATGATCATTTTTTCATGCAACTTTACCCTTAATGACACTGTAATGATTCTTCTGTGTCACCTCCTCAAGTCTGTTTATAATTTTTTCATCGCAATCATCTGATTCATTGTTCCTTATCTAGTTATTTTCATATTCAGTGCTAAATCCTTCTCAACATTCTGTGAACTGGCACCTCCATTCTTTCCCCCCTGTCATGTTTGTATACTTGTGTAGGTTTCCAACCATGGGCCTCTCTAGAAATTCTTAAGATGTTCCAAATATTTATGTTCATGTATAATTTTTTGATATGTATGTTGTGGTAATAGGATACCTATAGGGGAAAGTTGAGAAAACTCGGGTCATCGATATAGATTTTTTGATGGTGATTTATTCCCTTATATGAAAGCTAAATTATTTTGGACTATATTTCGTTTCCTTTGAGGGAAGTTGGTGTAAAATGGAAGAATCCCTATGTGCCTTTGTGGGAGTCCACAATTACTAACTTGCGAGATTTTCCATTATTTAGGAATATCATATACGTCGGGTTTTGTACCAAGCTCCTTTTCAATCACATCCACAATGGCTTCCTGTGTTTGGAGAAAGATTACTCGATTCATATGGATGATATACACCAGCTGAAAAGTATCTCAGTCGAAGGTTATGATGTTACTAAAGTATTCCAAGGGTCAAGGAATCCTAATAAGAAGGAGGGAGAGTCTAGTCTATGTGACAACTTCAACACCAGATGAGATGGTCGAGGAAACTTCTTTAACCCTAATCTACCTGCAAAATTTCACTTTGTAGGTTACCTAATCATAAACAAACTCATGAGGGCATACACATGATCAAAATGCACATTTTTTTCCCTCTTAGTTGCAAATTTTTATTCACAAGGGGTAGTCATGACCTGGTTCTGGTACCTAAGGATGGAAATGTTGCAGGCTTGTGCAAATGCACATGACAAGGCCAAATATTTTATATATGGCTAAATTTTAGTCTCATTTTCTATGTGGAAGTGGTAGCCACAATTGGGGATGGACTTAGAATTATTTTTATATAGTCCAGTGGTGATGATGTTCGAGCCATGGAATGATTTTACTGATACCACCAATTATTCATTCAACAATGGTGATATCCTACAATGGTTTAACAACCTTTTCAACATCGCTCAGTGCATGAGAATCCACTAGGACCTTCTCAATTTCCATACCAAGAATCTTTGTTTTGGCATGAACAAGGAAAGCAACTACGTGCGGCCTCTTGGTACAATGTCAAAACAATTTCACACTCCTCATTGCCTTATGAACTTGACGAGAAAGATATATACAAGGAGGTATGCTCATGGTTTGGAGTCCAAAAAGAGAAACATATTTCTAGTGTCTCTTATCAACTGCCTTCCATTTTACATCAGAAGGACCCAACACCAAACAATATTCCAAGATGTAGCACAACAACCACAAAAAAACAACACATTCCATTAGCCTCTGAGGAAGAAAAGGATGAAGGAGAAATTGAGACATTTCCCAAGTCATTTATGCACCCATTACCTTCAATCCCATATGATGCCACAATATCTGGCAAGTATTTTTGTGAAACCATTACTGCCACTTTTCCTATGAAGAAACCATTCTCAAGATCTCTTTCCATATCCACCATTGACACTAATTGTTGGAGTTACTTCACACACACCTAGAATTTATTTTTCATAAGGTTTTTATTTGTTTATTAGTCATAATTAGTCATTATCCAGTCTCCTATATTTTAGGAGAGAATATTCCACCTGGAGAATATTCTCTTTCAGTTTACACTTCAGTTTGACTAGTTGAGTTGAGTTTAGATGTTGCATTGGGATCATCACCATGCAACATTGGGATCATCACCATGCTAATTAGAAATTTCTTTGGTATCATCACTAGAGTGGCGCATTAGCCTTGATTCCTTGAGTTAACTCCTCACTGCTTTCTGTTTAGTCAGTTAACTGAAGACTAGTTGACTAGTTAACTCAACTAGGTGGCAGTTCACTCCTATAACTTCCTGAGAGACTAGAATAGGTGGCAGTTCACTCTCGTAACTGTTGGTGTGTGTCTAGATCACTCTAGGCCACCACTACGATGACTTGGTTCACCTCAAGTCAAACTCATTGAGTTATACTGAGTATATCATGTGTAAATTATTCATTATTCACAACGGTTAATGAGAATTCTTCCATTCTTTCTCTCCTTCTTCTTCCTTTTCCAATTATCTCTGCAAATGTGTGTATTATTGTTTAGCTAGATATATTTTTGTAGGTTCAACACATTTCCATGGTATCAGAGCCAATGGACTGCTAAGCAAAAAATACACCAAAAATTTTTGCAAGTACAAAAGATTGAAGACAACGGAGAGATGGAATTCCAAAAAGAATTCATTCTCACACCTTACAACTATTTTTCATGGAAGGAGAAAATATCCATACATATCCGATCCAGAGGGTTGTACAGGCTAACCATGAATACATATACAAATTCAACATCAGCCATAGAAAAATCCAAGTACTTAAATCGCATGGATGAGGCACTCAGAACAATTTGCAGTCTTATTTCTCCCGATCTCCTTCTTCATATATCTTCTTGTAAGAATCCCAATCAAGCTTGGACCATATTGGAAGGGCTCTTTGGAAAATAGGATGATATGAGAAGACACATGTTGGAGGTGGATATGCTCACATTGGATCCAAAAAGCTTTGAGAATATCCAAGATTTCTTTACAAAATTCAAGGATTTATTGTCGCAACTCAAAGATTGTGGGGTTGATAAATCGAAGGAGGAGAAACAAATGGTTCTCACCATTCTCTTCAATCTTGGTCCTGAATTCTCTGTATTCATATCTACATTCCATACTGTCAGATTCGCCTCTAGAGCCACCTGGAAGATGCCTTCTCTTGAGGACTTTATCAAATCCCTGACACAAGAGCAAACCAAGCTAATCAACATGGGCGCAATAAAATTCCCAAGAGACCATGCACTCATTGTGCATGATGGCAGCCACAAATATCATAAATATAAAGATAAATATAAGTGGAAATCTCATGCACATACGAAGAAGGAAGGGTACACAAAACTCTTCATCGATGCCTCCGGATCCAAAGGAGAAAAGGAGAGAAATGCACATACTATCACAAAGGATTCCATTCGGAATCCACATGCATGAAAAAACAAATAGATATAATGTCTAAAATACTTCAAAAAAACAACCTTGGAGATCGCATCCCTGAGGGTGCAAAGAAGAAGAAGCCCAAATATATGAATTCCAAGAAAGGAAATTCTAGCCATGCCTTGATTGCCATCAACTCCTCTCCCGATGCTTGGATCATAGATTCAGGAGAATCACATCACATGGCTGCCTCAAAATAAGTATATTCTTCTTTGTATGCATGCAAAGGTCCTCCTATTATGATGGGGGACAACTCTTCTATTGAAGTCATCAGCAAAGGAAGGATTGAACTCACCAACAAAAGATTCGAGAAGCTTCGAGAATGTGTTGCATGTTCCCAAGCTTTCTATCAACCTTCTCTCTATGTATCATATGACGAATTTTGTAACCAGAAAGAAATTCATATTCACACCAAATTCTATGGACATCTACGACATGAAAACCAACTCCAGGGTTGCTACCGGTGAGATAAATCATTAGCCTAGATTGTATACTTTTTCTGAATTCATTGAACCCGATTCTGCTTTACTGCTTACTCATGCTGATGAAAGTAGTAGGATATGGCATGAAAGGTTTGGACATTTGAATTTCAGATACATGCAACAGCTTAGCAAGCATAGATTAGTTGATGGTCTACCAGACATCCATTTCTCCAAGGGAGTATGTGAGAGATGTGTTCTCAGAAAACACCCTCAAGAGAAATTCGACAAGGGAAAGTCTCAGCGAGCTTCCGCACCATTAGATCTGATCCATAGTGACCTCATGGGTCATTTTCTGCATCCATCGATCAAAAAAGTGAGGTTTGTTCTCACTTTTGTTGACGATTTCTCACGTTTTACTTGGATCTACTTTCTCAGGCAAAAATCAGAAGTCTTTCAACACTTCAAAGATTTCAAAGCTTTGGTTGAGACACAGTCTGGAAAGAAGATCAAAGTCCTCCAAAATGATAATGGGGGAGAGTATGTAAATCATGAGATCCATAATCTTTTCCATAAGGCATGGATTCAATTACAACATATAGCTCCCTACACTCCGCAGCAAAACGAAGCTGTTGAGCGGAAAAACTAATCTCTAAAGTAGATGACATCTTGCATGTTGCATGCAAAGTCACTACCACAGAGACTATGGGACAAAGCACTTAACTATGCAACATACATCCAAAATAGATCTCCCCATAGATCTATCAAGGATAAGACCCCCTACGAGGCTTGGAGCGGCCTCAAACCGGAAGTGACCCACTTTCATATTTTTGGTTCATGTGCATGGGCCAGGAGTCCCTCTGAAAAGAGGAAGGCACTTGTTCCACAGAGCACCGAGTGCATTTTTGTTGGATACCTTGATGGTGTAAAGGGATATCGACTTATTGGTATTTCCTCGGATTGGCTCATCATTGAGCGTAGTGTCCAATTCGAGGAAAGTGTCTCGCATGTACCTCAGCAACCACATGCAGACACCTTTACTCTTCCACCTGTCTAAGATGATGAGCATGCACATGTAGACTCTTCTTCAGATGAGAGTTTTGATTCAGTGGTCTCAGAGGATTCAGATTCAGATTTAAATTTAGTACAGTCAGATGTAGAGTCAGAGCATCCAGATGCATTTGTAGAGCCAGAATAGAGGTCCAAGTGGCCACAGACTACTCTTCAGGATGCGGGGGATCTTGTAGGTGATCCAGCCAATACTAGGAGGACTCGATCTGATTTCAAGGAGCCTGCTATTGTACTCACTTCCACTGAACCATTGCCTTCTAGGCATCTTTTCTTGGTTCAGTCTTCAGATCCACAGTCTTATGGTGAGGTTGCTGGAAATCCCTTTTGGGAATCCACCATGCAGGAGGAGTACAACTCCCTCATCGAGAACCAGACTTGGGATCTGGTTCCCCTTCCTTATGGGAGGAAACTTGTCAGATGCAGATGGGTCTATAGGAAAAAGAGCACAGTGGATGGACATATCAGCAGATACAAAGCTAGGCTTGTCGCCAAAGGATTTCAACAGGTTCATGGTATTGACTATGATGAGACTTTGCTCCAGTAGCTAAGATGGATTCCATACGATTGACACTTACCATTGCAACAACTAAGGGATGGGAAGTCCATCAGATGGTTGTGAAGAATGCATTTCTTCACGGTGATCTCTTTGAGGAGATCAACATGGAACAACTCCAGGGATTTATGCAAGACTCATATTTGGTCTGTCGACTGAAGAAGTCACTTTACAGCCTCAAGAAGGCTCTGAGGGCATGGTATGCCAAGATGGACTCCTACTTGTTGTGATGAAACTTTTTACATTGTAAATTAGACCCGAATGTATCCATGCTCAGGACTATTGATTCACTTCTACTTTTAGTTTTGTATGTCGATGATTTGTTGATCATCGGTTGCTCGACTTCAGCGATTGCTGCAATCAAGGGGATTCTTCATGATAGGTTTTTGATGATGGACATGGGTCCACTACACTTCTTCCTTGGACTTGAGATCAGTCAGGATGCATCAAGAATCAAACTGTCTCAAGCTAAGTATGCATGAGATCTCCTTGAGAGATTTCACATGACAGACTGCAAGTCTTCTCCGACTCCTTTCCTATCAGGAGTCAAACTTTAGGATGGCGGGGAGAATCCATTGGTTGACAACACACTATACAGACAGCTAGTGGGGAGCTTGTTGTAGCTCACACACTCCAGACCAGCATCTCATATGCAGTTAGTGTAGTTTCCAGGTTCATGCAGGAGTTGCATGAGCTACATTGGAAAGCTGCAAAGCATATCCTTCGATACGTAGAAGGCACCATCACCTTTGTGATTCATTATGTAGTAGAATCTACATTAGATCTCATTGGGTTTGTTGATTCTAACTGGGTTGGCGATAGCATTGATTGCAAGTCCACATATGTTTACTCACTTAGTCCTGGTTCCAGGCCTATCTGTTGGTCGAGAAAGAAGCAAGATGCCATTGCTCTATATTCATCTGAGGCAAAGTAAAGAGGGGTAGTTAACATAACCATTCAGGCTATGTGGCTACAACATTTTATCACTGAGTTGGGAATTCAATTTCATCAGCCGATTGTCATCTAGTGTGACAACCAGAGCACTCTGAAGTTCTGTAGAGATCCAGTTCAGAGCCAGCAGACGAAGCACATTGAGATCCACATGCAGTACATTCGGGACTTAGTACATGAGGGGATCATCAACTTACAGTTCTGTCCTTCAGTAGAACAAACAATAGACATCTTCACCATGACCTTCACTGAGAAGAAATTACATTCTCTGCAAGGTCGTCTTGGAGTGAAGGACACAATTGCCTAGCAACTATAGTTCTTCTTTTTACATACATTGTACCTTGAGGGGGGGGTTTTCCCATGAGGTTTTCCCTCTTTCCTCACTTTATTTTCAGTGTAT
>JASDQU010346536.1:0-11855 GCA_032191745.1 Picea mariana
TCTTTACTCAACCTCAAGATGATGTGAATGTAGATATGTGCTCACTAGTGAATGGTGAATTGTTACACATCACCTCACCAACCTAAATCACATTTAAAAACTAGGGATGTTACATGCAGAACGTTAAGTCACCTAATGGATTGATACAGTAGGATACAGGCTCCCACATCTTCTATACCTTGGAAAATGGATGTATGCACTTCCATTTTGTAGATATGACCATGATGGCACATAAATGGGCAAGAAGCCTACACCTTGGATACTGCACCCCACACATTATTCAACACTTGATGGATACCATTGCACTTGGTTATGATTGGAAACTACTCAGTTAGGTGGTGCACAATCACTCCACCCTAGACGATGCCCCTCTCACCCTAACATTGTTCTCTTGATGATGATCTCATGTGTTGGGGCTTGTTTACCACTTGGACACCATGTGATGGCTGGAGATTTGACATGGCACTTGACGATGGTTTTACACCTTGCTTAAATTGCTTCACAATGACATGGGGCCTTTAGAGGGTCTCTTCACCCATTGGAGGTTCGACGTCACCACACGTGTGATGTTATGATGTTTTATTTACATAATTTATCACTTGCAGAGGCTATTTTTAGGGGTCTCCCCCACTTGTTATCATGGAATAGTGTCATTTCACTTTATTATTGAGGATTATAGCGCTTGGTTTCCTCATATAAATAGAGGAAGAACTCAAACTCTTTTTTGATCATCACGTCTCCTCACACTTGTGAGAGAGCTCTCTAGAAAAGTTTCGCTCTACTTATTTTTGTCTCTTCAAGTCTATGCACACTATTGGAGTGATGTTTTGGATGGATGTTTATCTTGTTGGTGGTGATCTCTTCATGAACTAGGGTTTCCTAATGCTAATGCACCTTGCTAGTAGGTGTTTCCTTTGATTGCATGTAGTGTTTTCTTGGTTAATCTTGTAATTTTCTCTATTAGAGTGGTAATTTTGCATGTTATCATGATATTTTTGAAATCTTGAAACCCTAAGGAAGGATTAAGAGTGTTTATCCACTTCTCTTGTTGTTTTCACCTTGAATTTTTGAAGCATTTAATATTTTCCCTAAGGGTTAAGAGAGACTAACACCTTAAGGCTTATGTTAGCTAGGGTTTGGTTCTAGAGGTTAGGAGTGGCTATCTCCCTAGGTTCAAAACCTAGTTCTATTCATATTCTTTGCTAGACACATTAGAGAAAGTGGGATGGAACTTAGGGTTTATGAGTGGATAAACCTTAGTTGTTTCTTCCTTTGAGATTTGACCTAGTTCTATGAGGGGATAGATCTATGGCTCAAATCTTCACCTTTTCTCTTGCTTGGCCTCCTTTGATGCATTAGCTTGACTCCATTTTCCCTAAGGAAGTAGATGACACTAGTCTTATGTGTGTGATGCTTTATAATCTTAACAACCTCAAAACCCTCCATTAATCTAGCTTTATGACATCATTGGCTTGTTAGTTATACCTAAATACTTTGCAAAATCATTGGATAACTTACTGCTATCATAAAGTGAATGCTACAACCATTAGACCTGTGTGCTTAGACCTACTCGGGGAAGGAGGATATGGTTCTACGAAGATCTCATGTCCTATGCGGAGTAAGGGTTTTGGTGGCTTTGTGATGTAACTGATTGAAGATGATAATAAAGAAGAAGAGTTGGTGGACGTAGCCCCAGGGTGGGGGTGAACCACGTAAATGTTGTGTGTTGTGCTCTGTGCTTCAACTTGATGTGTTTTTCTAGGTGCTCTTGATATGTTGTGATAGAATTGTTGATGCTTTGTGCTTTCTAGATGTATATGAATGTTAGATCTGACTTGTATGGCGATGCTTAGTGCTTAGTCTACCAGATCTAATCTATCTTGTATTGTTAAGTGTTGAACTAACCTATATCTAGTGAATATTGTGATGTTGTGTGTTATCTACAAAGTAGAATAGTGATCGAATATTGATGAACTATTAATGCTAAGTGCTTTGTAAAGTCTTGTAATCATAGATTTGTGTCCCAGATAAGGTTGTAGACACCTGAGTCTCGCAACCACCCCTGCCTCTACCTCAAGTGAGACTTCATCTGCTTCGCAGGTGTTTCCAAAAGGATCGGTAGTTAGGGATTTGTTGGTGTGCTCTTGAGCATTGAACCTTGGGTCTGCCCCTGTTCCAACAAATGGTTCCATTGTTGGGACCTGAAACTGTGATTGTTGGAAACTGAAGAAGAAGAAGCTTTGTGCAAAGATCTGATCTGAAACCAAGAAAGATCTGTGTGTAGATCTGCTGCCCTAGCACGTAGTATTCTACTTGACCTGTGAAGCTTTGTGCTGAAGAAAAGAAGTCCAATCTGAAGGAAAGAAGTCTGATATGAAGAAAAGAAGTCAGATCTGAAGAAAAGAAGTCTGGTCTAACGAAAAGAAGCCAGATCTAAAGAAAAGAAACCTGGTCCGAAGAAAAGAGGTAAGATCTGTAAGCTCTGTGCTTTGATAAAGTTAAGAATAGTGATTTGGAAGCTTTGTGCTCTAGATAAGTGAAAATTTTTGTTTCTAAAGAATGGATTTAGGTATGTTTAATAGATTTTGTCCTAGCCTGAAAACTAGGGCATTGTTAGATGAAAAAAGGTTTTATATGAATAGATCTGATAAGAATAGCGAAAGATATATTATACCTATGCATAGAAAGAATGTTTGGACTAATAAATCGATGCAGGATCCTAGAAAGAATTTTTTGTAGGCTAGCTACTATGACCCTAGTGCGCAATACAGGAGAGGATGGGGATAATTTAAAAGAAATAGAGGATTAACTCTTTGTTATAGTTGCAGAAGACCAGGACATCTTGCTAAGGAATTCCCTGGGAGAAAACCTAGTTTCCTGTATTGTAAGGCTATGGACCATGAAGTAGTGGATTTCCCTAGAATGATTGCTAGGATTGAAAAGATAAATATGGAACAAGTTTACCCTGAGGAAGTTCAAGAAACTAAGATTAAAGAAGAACCTCAGAAAGAATCAAAGATTGTATTATTGCAACTGTAAGAAACCATGGATGATCACAGAGACATCAGTTTGTCAGAAATCTTCAAGAAAAAAGAGAAAATCGAAGTGAGAATAGGAGACTTCGACATAGACTGTGTTTTGGATGAAGAAACACAGGTGAATATCATGATTGAAAGCATGTGGGAAACCCTAGGAAAGACTGCTATGGTTCCTTCACTAGGAGGAATAGGCTTGTTTAAAGGAAAACTGGTAACCCTATGTGGAAGGATTACCTAGATAACTATGAATACCAATGGAACTTCAACAGAAGAAGATTTTGAGATTATTAAATTTATTGAGGACAGTACCCCGTTTCCAGTCTTGTTAGGCAAGACCTGGATTGAGAAATATCATATCCGAAGGCAAGAAGAAGAAGAAGCTCTAGAACAAAAGAAGAAAGAGTTAAAAGAATTTATGACCAGAAGAATAGCGCACTTGATCAAAGAGCAGTAGAATAAATCGAAGCTATGTAGGAATTTGAATGTCAAAGCTGAAAGAATAAAAGATCAGGAGAATAGAAAACCCACTATAAAGCCAATGAAGGAAGAAGTACAAATCCTGAACCCTATGAAGGACATTCAACAACGCGAAGTTACCATGCCAAGAGAAGATAAGAATCAGAATGGGAAAAAGAACCCGGAAATTCAGATTGTAGGTAAAAAGGCTGGGAAGATCATGAAGAAGAAAGCTAAGTTAGATAAGTTACAGAAGGTTCCAGAGGGAACCCCGTAGAAGGAAAATTTGTAGAAATTGAGCTCTGTCAGGATATCAGGACAACAACACATGGCACTTCACCATGGTGAAGAAATATATCCATTGAAGATGATATACTCGTTCGGCTGACGCTCTGAATGGCTCGAAAGATAGTTATGGTCCACTACAATACCGTTAGACCATGCCATAACGGACAGAACAAAAGTTAATGAAGCCCCATATCCATTGCAAATGATCCGTTGCAGAGATTATTTACTTATTCCGTCACGCCATGCACATAAGACACTTTTTCTAATTGAGAATTTTAGCTCACAAATTACATGAATTGTGAACAGTGATCACTGCGCTCTTACTCTCTACCTATTACAGTGACCACGATACTCTAAGAACTAGAGATATTGATCCTAAGCGTATATGTCCAAAGAAGTTAGCACAACTGAAGACTCTATAAGAGAGGTACTCTCTAGCCTCAGAGCCGAAAGAATCATGTCGGAGAGAGGATTATCTATAGGTTTACAAGCATAATCAACCAAAGGAGTGCAAGCCTCCCCGACGATTGCTTGAGCAGAAACATCCTGAGTCGACATAGAAAGGAGAACCAAACATAAAGACGATATGGTGAATAGGAAGTTGGTTCCATCCATCCTACCTGCTTACATACCACCTCTGAGCAGTGTGATCAACAGAGACAGTGTACCTAGAGAATTTGAGTACACTCTACTCACTGCATATCTGTAGAAAGGGGTACACGCAATCCACGCAGATCAAGACAAGATTACAGCATTGAATTTTAGTGACTTCAACCTGGGGGATCGTAAATTTTATAGCATCCTCTCCCTATACAAGTACCTAACCATAACCAAAGGAAAAAATTCGAAGATCATCCCTCAGAAATGGACGATGAACCTCGCACAGTCCACCCTACTTAACATTATGAAGATACCACACTTCGACAGACACCAAGAGGTGAATGCTTGTGTGAAGTTGTTGCTGGCAAGTTACCATGGAGGATACTTATGGTTAAACCATCGCATAATTGTTGATCTAGCACTGATCAATCGGATCACAGGGCTGAGCATGCAGGGCCCTGATCCCCATGATTACTATCCTAGAATGACTGCGGACTGCCCTCTTTCTCAGAAGATCAAAGAATCCTATGGCGATGTTGAGAAGGGTGCGCAAGGATATAAGGTAGCTTCTATTGAAAGTGGCACGGTGCGCCTGGCTTATCAACTAATCGCAGGGAAGTTGGTACACAAGAATCGACCCACGCAAGTATCCGGCTTTGTATTCGACCTCACAAGGAAGTGCGCAGAGGGACTACAGATGAACTGGGTGAAGTACCTAGTGAATCAACTAGAGATTGACTGCAGAGAATCCTAGGATTAGGGGCATGAAATCCATTTTAGTTGTCTCTTGATACAGATATATTTTGTTGCATGGGAGCTACTGGAAGGTGCAACCTTCCCAGACATCGACCCCTTTGAACCATTGGTCGTGAAGTTCAGTACACTGTGGTACTCGAACGATATGAACAAGCAGTGGGAATCCAATGTTGTCTTCCATACTTACTACACTGAGTTGAATCTCTCCATCCAATCCAAGCCTCGCATGACCCTGAATACTTTATACAAGTTTTGACCTTTGATGATGTTCAGCGAGAACCCACATTTCATATACCTCACAATGCACATTGATGAAAATGAGGAGTAGCTTTAGTCTTATTATAAAATGACAGAAGAATATCTGGAGGAAATTACCAAGGAATGGTCAACAGACCTCCTTGTTTCGATAGAACCCACATAAATGTCTGATATCAACATCCTAGAAGCTACGCAGGATACACCTGGGCCTAGTAAGACACAGAAAACAAAGAAGACAAAGAAGACTGAGGAAGTCCATGATATAGATAGCCTATCTGTGAGGATGCATTCCATTACACCAGATCAAGGAGGTGAGGGAGACAAATTAGAAGAAGTCAAATAGAGACCAGAAGGCGAAGTAGAAATTATAAAGAAGAGGAAGGGTTCACCTCTGAAACCTTCCTCCTTAAAGAAGTCGAAAAACCCTGTAACTACGCTGCAGACCACATTGACTCCTGACGAATTCAACTTCATCGTAGCAGCAATGAACGATGCTTCATTAGAGATAGTAGATAATATGGAAGCAAAGCAGGAAGAGATGTATGATCACATCGAAACTGAGCTACGAGGGGTCCATCAAGCCCTTCAGTCTATTCACGCAGTCTCCACTGCGCCCCTGCTAGAAGGAACAACAGAAGTGGGAGATGAACCAGTTCAACTCCACCAAATCATTGATATAGTTGAAGCTAGACTTCGAAGAGTAGAAGAGAAAGAAAAACAAGGATTACTTGTAGAAAAACGCAGTACTGTAGAAATGGAGAAGTTTTCTCTCCAAGAAAAGTGGGATGAAGAGAAAGCGCAATTACAACAAGGTAAACAACATTTTCTTGTGGAGAAACTGGAAATAAAAGTAGAGGTCAATAGAGAACTTCGCTCTATGACAGTCATTGAAGTACAGACCGAAGAACAAGTCCCACAGTAGGTGGCATAAATAGAATAAGTCATCCAGAAGCTTCAGCAACGCATAGAATATCTACAACTCTGCACTGTGCTTGAGACCCCCCAGAAAGTAAGGGACCAATGAGAAGCAATTTCCCACAGTGCAGTTGACAGACTAAAATCTCTTGCCTTGGAGTGCAAGCAGTTGAGTAACCGAAGCACGCAGACCTATGAGAACCTAAAATAGAACCCTGAATTATATAAATTGGAGTCACAGCTCCAAGAGGTGAAGTATGAAGCTGAAAATCTATAGGTACAGTTGAAGGCCCTGACACCCATACAAAGAATGAAGTGATCACACGAGAAGTGCACTACCTAGTAGCAGATCCATACGATCTAGAATCGAGTGATGGAATTCACCCAACAACTATAACCTGTACAAGATAAAGCATGTCAGTTATTTACAGAGGTTGAAAGCCAAGGAGTGGATCTGGAGCAGGTCATAAATTTTACATANGTCACATGTGAGTGTTGGGGGCCTGTTGGCCCTTGACCAAGTTTTGGGGAATACTTGGTCATACTTGACCATTTTTGGGACTTCAATAGCCTATCAGAGACAGAGCGCAAGGTGAAGAAGAAATTGTGGAAGATAGGCCTACATTGGGTCCTTTTTGGGTTTTTGGGATAATGTAACAGGATTGGGATGTTGGCCCATGGGTTTCACCCATGTTTAGGCCTTTTGTAAGTGTATAAATAGAAGTCTAGGCAATGTAAGAAGAGGCCAATGTGCTAAGTGTGAATAATAGAAGAAGTGATGAATATCTTAGTCCTAGTAGTATGATCTATGTGATCAAGTGCTTTGTGCATTCTGTGTGATAGACTTGCAGAGATAAGTGCAGGTCATTGTAAGTTATTGGAAGGACTGTGTGCTTAGACCTACTCGGGAAAGGAGGATCTGGTGCTGCATAGATCTCCTGTCCTATGCAGAGTAAGAGTTTTGGTGGCTCTGTGCTATAACTGATTGAAGACAATAATAAAGAAGAAGAGTTGGTGGACATAGCCCAAGGGTGGGGGTGAACCATGTAAATGTTGTGTGTTGTTCTTTGTGCTTCGACTTGATGTGTTTTGTTAAGTGCTCTCGATATGTTGTGATAGAAATGTTGATGCTTTGTGCTTTCTAGATGTACATGAATGTTAGATCTGACTTGTATGGCAATGCTTAGTGCTTATTCTACTAGATATAATATATCTTGTTATTGTTAAGTGCTGAACTAACCTAGATCTAGTGAATACTGCGATGCTCTGTGTTATCTGTGAAGTAGAATAGTGATTGAATATTGATGAACTGTTAATGCTAAGTGCTCTATAAATTGTTTTAATCACATATATGTGTCCTATCTAAGGTTACAGACACCTGAGTCTTGCAACCACCCCTACCTCTACCTCGGGTGAGACTTCATTTGCTTCGCAGGTGTTGCCGAAAGGGTCGGTAGTTAGGGATTTGTTGGTGCTCTCTTGAGCGTTAAACCCTAGGTCTGCCCCTGTGCCAACATATGCATTTGAATGTTTCTTGTCTGGTATAGGTTAACCAATTAACTCTTTGAACCTAATCATTCCTTTCACCCCTCCTAGACCTAGCTTAATATTTTTAGTGACTAAGATAGGAGGTTAAATACTTATCTTTGTCTTATCTTTGCTATATATATATACTTAGATGAGAGTGGTAGATATCTCCAATTGTTACATAAGATTTTCATCTACTTTGAAGACAAAGATTTATAACCTAGCCTTTATTTATCTTATCTTATTTATAGTTTTAAAGTATGTAGATTTTCAAACTATTTCATAATGTTGTTTGTAATTCTGGAAATAAATTGTGTGTGGAATTTTTGAAATCTCCAACATCTACAAACAACATTATTTATATTTATTTTTTATTTGTAATAAGATATCAATAAACTTTAATTTTTTTCCACTCCAATATTTTTTTAGGCACATCAAATGGGAGTATGGTTGATGTTGATGGAAAATGAGGTCCATTTTAATTCCGTAGCATTTTCCATGAACCATACAAGAAAATCACATGAATTTCCATGGTTGATGACGAGTGCATTTGGATTTGTGATGCAGTTGGATGCAGTGATTTTCAACCGACCGATTTGGGTTACGGGACTCCCTTGTTGTGATTACGGGACCTAGCTTCATAACCATTATTAGCAATAATTTAATCTTAATCCTTTAATTAATCAAAGACTATGGAAAAAATAATAATAGTTCATCACATTATGAGCTTTGGATGACCAATTTGTGCAAAATATGATGGAAGGGTGATTTATTATAATGGTGAAGTGGTTTTGAAAGGGGAAAAGGTTCAATTGGCATTGAAAATGACATTAATTTGGGATCCCAACAATTGTTACAATGGTTAAGCAAGGGGCGCTGTGATCAAAACATCATAGTGCATGTTGGATCTTGATTTCTTGATCGCCATGATGAAAATGATGCAAGGGGTCTGCTTTTTATAGCCTCAATATCTAACTAACTTCCATAGAATATGGAATATCTTGTCTACATGTAATTGTTGGGTGTTGGAGTTGACTCTGTCAAATCCACATTGTCAAGTTGGCTCGACAAGGATGCTCAACTCAATCGCCTACGCATCCAACTCATTGTCAATTATTGGGCTAGTCGATCCATCGTCCAACTATCTTCGACTGCTGATCAATTATTCGACCAACAAACATGTCGACTACTCAAGCGACTGGTGCAGTGTGTTGGTCGATCACCCTATCGAATGTATCCATATGTAGCGAAACCTCCCAACTGACTGAATCTAGGAGATGTGTGATGAAACATCAATGCTTGATGTTCCAACAATGAAATGATAGCGAATGAAAATGAGATACTAGAAAAATTTGACATGTTGCATAATGTTGTACATGCATTAACAACATTGATGAGCATAGGGAAATTCAAGTGGTGTTGTGATTTTATAAGCCTTATGGCCCCAAGCAATTAGCTCATAGTTTGATGTGTTCTTCTTTATACTCTTCCAAGGTACATGTCAAGTGGGAGAATGTTGGGACATGTGTGTCATATACCTTGTAGTCTTGTAGTGGAGTAGGTAATGATTGTTGAGTAGTAGCAAGGAATAAATGCAAAGTAGTGGTAGGGAATAAATGTAAAACACTAGTGACCAATGAATACTATGTAGTAGCAGTTGGCCAATTACTTGTCGGAGGTTTATGACATGTAGAATTGGAAAACCATAAATGGTTTATAGTTTTGTTATTCCTATTTATTCAATGGTCGGGTTGGAGGAAATCAATGCTTTAACTTACTATTATCTATCAAACTTTCTCCAAAATCCTCATTCTAGTGCTCCACACTCTTGTTGAAAGCAGAAAGACTATTTATTGTAACCATTTAGTTGTTGAATAATGCATTGAATGTGATTTAGAATGGGTTTTTTTAGAATGGGTTTTTGTTTGTCATTGTTCTCTTCTATGTTTACGCACATTTTTCTCTCATAGATTAGTGTGAGAAACATATTCTGCACCTTTACTTCCTTTCATAAAAAATGATCCAAAATACAATGTCAGATATCTCATTTCCTATGTTGTGCACATCTTTACGTTGAAAATACTAGCATGAGCAGAAAAATAGATCTTAGTGTTTTAACGTAAGATAATATTTCTTGACTTGGAGCCAGCAGACATGCCCACATTTTTAATTTTATTTTGGACAGGCCATAGGAAGGGATTTGAATTATGATTGGGTGGGGTCACAACGAAAGGATGGCCCCCTAACGTAACCATTAACTGAGACGACAAGGATGGGGTTGGAGAGGAGCAAGCCCACGCTACATTCACCTTTACAGGTGAAGAGCTGGAACCAAAATGGAAAGTAGATTTACTGAAATGGACGACATGATTTAATTAATTTCCTCAAAGAAACACACAAACCCAAACCCAAATGTAAAATGTCTACTCAGCAATGCCAAATATGTGGTCATAACAACAAAGGTTGAATCTCTATTCGCTAACCATAATGGCTTGACTCCAAAGAGTTTCTGAATTCAGCCTTGAAATAATTCGTTGGTTACAATCCGCTTGAAATCCCTCCAGAGATCAAAAATATCTTGAAAATAGTTCAAGAGATCAAAGATCCCTCAATCAGAAGTTTATCTCTTTACTTATAAGATAAAAATAAAATTAATTATGGAATAAAAATAAAATTGACTTTTTAAAAATTCATGCAATCTCCTTGTGTAATTTTCATATTCAATGAACAAATGTCTTGATAAATCATCCATGCTTTTATCCACATCTCCAATTAACTATCGACTTCAATTCATGCATGCCCAACCTCATAAATATTTCCTTGATTAAATAATTCAACCCATTCTTTCTTTAGAAACATCGCGCATGCGTCTTTAATTTGATTTTTTTATTTTATTTTAGGAATAGTTAACTTTGGCTAAGTCATTCTACAATATTTAGTAATAAAACTGGAATGTTCATGCACCCAGTCACCAATTCTTCCATTTTTGTTCTCATGCTTGTGTTTGTCAGCTGACATAAATCTACCAGTTTGCAACATGCAACAGTGAAATTTTTCTCATCATGCTAAATGATTCCCTTTGGATGTACCTGGATCATAACAAATATATATTAGGAATAAAAATATCTTCTCGCAATAAATTTATTACATAAAACAATTTATTGATATTAAAATGAAATATTCAAATCACTTCCCTGAGTTTGATTTCGTTTATTTTGAAAACCTTAAACAAACCATGAAAAATCAATGCAAACTTCTAAAACAAAATGTGTAGCTCTTGAAGATAAATTTCCAATGATATATGGACTTCTCAAAATGGGGATCATAATCAAATTTTATCAGAAAAAAATAAATATACATTTCGTAGCTTTATTTCCAAAACCATAAAAAAGAAACACATAATCATTAAACAATTATAACTAAAAAGTTGTAGATATTGGTGAGACCATTCCAATGGTATACGACAGAGACACACATACCATGATGATGTGTCAGGTGACATTATAGATGACGTGGTGAATGATATAGTAGCTGACATGGAAAGATGAAGTACTGAAGATGACATGGAAACTAATGTGGTTGACTGACATGGAAAAATGAAGCACAACCTGCCACATGGACATGAAATGGAATGATGATGTGTCATTGTACAATTGATTACTTGGAAATGATGAATTGGACTAATATTATTACGTGGTAGCTTGATGGATAATGATGACATGGAAAAATAGAGTACAGATGGTGATGTGGTTGTAACACACCCACTATGGCATAATATATTTTTTTCCTTTTTCTCCTTTTTCTCGAGGGACATAATCCCTGAGTTCCTACGAGGTCCTAGCGCAGGCGAGCTCTTCCTGTCAGAACCTTCACTAAACCAATCCACCAGTTCTTTCATTGAAATCCCATCATGTACAACTCAAGCACCAAGCACGGGCTTCACCTCCATGTGATCCTTGGTTATGACCCCGGGCCAAGCCAAGAGGCGCCTTTCACATTTCGTGACTCAGCGATGCC
>JASDQU010346552.1:0-12387 GCA_032191745.1 Picea mariana
AATATTATTTTCAAGGAAAGAAATCACCTGCTCATCCTGCGAATGTTTAAGCGGGACAACTTTAGCCCATTTTGTAAATAGTTTGTGGTTGTCAAGATAAAGACTTGTCCTGCTGAAGATGGAGGATTAATAGGACCAATAAAGTCCAAACCCCATTTTGAAAAAGGAAAGTTTGGGAGGACAGGTTGTAAAGGCATGGCTGAAAGGCGTTCTTTCCCAACAATTTTTTGGCACTTGTTACAATATCTCGAAAAAACATAAGAATCACGAAAGATTGAAGGCCAATAGTATCCCTTTATGATAATCTTAAAAGCAATGGTTTTAGTAGAAAAATGACCTCCTACATGAATAGCAGAATTTGAAGAACCGTGAGTTTCTTGCAACAGTTTATGTGCTTCCTCATTGTTTACAAAGTGAAGCAATGTAACATCAATAGATCTTCTAAACAAGAAGTCTCCTATAATGACGTATCTAGCAGATTTGAGACAAAGCCTTCTTCTTTGATGAGTGTCTAAGTTATCTGGACATCTTTGATTTTGCAAATAGAAAACCAATTTTTTATACCAAGGATGTTCAGACACGAGAAGGATTTGATTATCAATGTAGAATAGTGTTGATAGAGAACTATCATGTTCATTAATTTCTTCACTAGTTTCAGCATGTTGAGCTAAGTGAAGGGCTAAGTCACGTGCCTTGATGGTGTCAATAGTCACAATAGTTAAATCATGCTCTTGGATCTTGGCAAGCCAATGTGCAAGCTTCCCTAAAAGATAAGTCTGTGAGAGTAAAAACTTGACAACGGGTAAAGGGACTTTTACCAATGTGTTCTTACCTAAGATGAGGTGACGAAACTTTTCAACAGCTTTAAAAAGAGCGAAAGCATGTTTTTCAATAAAATAATATTTAAAATCATCATCAGACAAGCTTTGACTCATGTAAGCCACTGGTTTTTCATTACCTTGATCATTACATTGCATGAGGATAGCAGAAACTGCTTCCTTTGTGGCATTAGTATATATCATAAATTATTTCTCAAAATTCGGCTTCGCCAAAAACGATGCAGAACTGATTGCTTTCTTGATCCCTTTAAAAGCATTTTTGACATCATCTGTCCAAGAAAAGGAACGATCTTGCTTAAGCAGATTATGAATTGGCTTGACCATTACAGCAAAATCATGAACAAACCTACGGGCGAAGTTAATAACACCCATGAAAGCTTGAACCTCCTTCTTGGAAGTGGGAGCAAGCATATTTAGGATAGCAACAATCCTTTTAGGATTAATGCTTATTCCTGAATCGAAGACAATGTGACCAAGGAGCTTGCCTTTGGTAATGCTGAAAATAGGCTTAGAAGGATTTAGAGAAATGCCAAATTTCTTGCATTGCATGAGAATTCTTTTAAGATGACCAAAATGATCTGATCGGTTTTTAGAATACACAATTAATTCTTCAAGATAGATCTAAATAATCTTATCGATCAAATCATCAAAAGCTATTTGCATAGCTCTTTGAAAAGTGGAACCTGCATTAGATAAGCCAAAAGGCATACATTCATAAGAAAAAGTGCTCCAACGAGTAATAAAAGTGGGTTTATATTTATCTGTCATTTTTAGCATGATTTGATTGGAACCAGAAAAACCGTCAAGTAAGGACATCATTTGTGACCCTAGAACTTGCTGCAAAATCATTTCCATATTAGGGAGAGGAAAGTGATCTTTTATACTAGCCCGATTCAATGCGCGGAAATCTACGCATAATATGATTTGACCAGTTGTTTTTCGAATGGGAACCAAATTGGAAACCCATTCAAAATACTTAACCAGGAAAATGATCCCATCCTTCAAGAGTTTTTCCAACTCCTTTCGAATAGTTGCTTCTGGTGCAAGGTTAATGGGTCTTTGTTTTTGCCTAACTGGTTTTATGCCCTCCTTGATAGGAATGGCATGTTGTATAAGAGTAGGATAAAAACCATGAAGATCCTTCTAAGACCAAGAAAAGCATCTTGAAATTCACCAAGCAGCTTAGCGAACTTCAATTTTTATTCATCAGAACATTGGGCACCTATTTTAACATTCTTTGGAGACTCGGGTGTTCCAATGTTCAAGGAAATGGTTTCACCCACTTTCCTTTTTGAATCCTCTTCTTTATGTTTCTCTTTGTTGCCTACATCACTTGATTACAACAAACTTTCTAGAGGAGTCAACCCTTTAGGAATTTTTTTATCTTCCATCGATATAATTTCCTTAGGCTTATAAGGTTCATTTTGAAAGAAAGCACAGATGCTCTCATCACTAGGGAAGACCTGCCATGACTCTATATTGTCAGGGATGTGGGGACGATTCAAAGATTGAAAGGTACAATCAGGTCTTTGTGGCAGAAGTTGCGGAGTAGGAGAGGTTGCAAAAATAACTAATCGATCATTCATTGAGTTCAATTCCCTTTTAACATGAGTGATGTTGAAAGATAGTAAGTTCGATATAAGTGCCCAAATAGTTTGGGTGCAACGTTTCATTAACTTGTTGCTATGAGAGTATATCTTACGGATAAGGTTTACAACAAGTTTGGAATCCCCAAAAACCGTAAGGTGAACACAATCCAGATTATAGGCATTTTCAATGCCTAGTAGCAACGCTTCAAATTCAGTGACATTGTTTCTGCAAGCAAACTCTAACCTATAGGAAAAGTTATGAATCTTACCCACATGAGAGTACAAGATAATACTGGCTGTGTTCCCTTCATTGGAGCATGAACCATTGAAGTGCATATGCCACATCCCATCTTCTAAGTCGATTTGTTTCAAGGTAGTGTTGTCCTCATCTGCAAAGATGGAATACACTCCTAGGTCCTCCTCGATATAATTCACATTAGGCTGTGGGACGATTTCTGTGTAAGGTGAAATTCTCCCCTCCCTTAGGACTATGATGTTTTTACCATTCTGAGGAACATATAAGTGTGTCCCGTCGAGTGAGAGGTATCCACTCGTCAAAGCTTGCCAATCTCTTTCTAAGATGATCAAGTAATTACTCACTCGCATGTCAATTACCTGAATATTAAAGGTTGTCGTTATTTCAAGGTGCATGCACAAAACCAAGGTCATGTCCTTGATTTCATCTATGGTCATTCGTTGTAGAATATTATAAGAGAGCATGCTTCTAGCATTTTCATTTGTACAATACAAGCCTATCTCTTCCATAATAATCTTCGACATTACACTTGGGCCCGAACCGCCGTCAATGAGGCAACAATGGGCAATCTTATCCATAATATTTACAAAAATATAAAACGGGGTTTTTTTTTACAGGGTGTCTAAATTTATGTACACCTACTTTATTTATAGATGAATCCTCTTCATCTACCTCTTCAGATAGGTTGACTATAGTGGAAGCTTTTCCTTCTATGAAAATTTTTATATGCTTTTGTTATTTAGGGACGACAACCATGTCCAGGAGGGTAGCATTTGCTTTGATGTTGGCCAACTGATTTATAATATTTTATTTGGAAGAGTGAAGAGTGGAGGTAGTTCTTTGACTGTCAGGAGCCTTAGGAACATGGACAGTAGCAGCTGGTGAAGATGAGCTTGGGCTAGAAGAAGTGCGGGGAGGATCATATTTTCTTTTGGGAGCATAAGATTTATTCCTAGTATTTATGATCATGACATCCTTTGGCTTTGAAAAGTCTAGGACAACGATAGTAGTTTCAGGTCTCTTACCAAATATTTTATCTCTCACACTTTTCTTTACCTCAAATGTACTTTCTTCATGGTGTTCCTCGCAAAAGTTACACCAACTACGAGGCATGATAGCTTTAGGCTGAAAATTATTTTCATTTGGATTTCTAAAAGGGGGTGCAGAAGAAGATGAAGCTCCAGGGGTAAGAGAGGGGAAATTTCATTTTCGCTCATACACTATCATTCGATTATTCATGTCTTGTACAAGCTATAAGAGGGAAGACATGTCTATTTGTTTAACTAAGTCTCCCTTAGGAAGACCTATTCTTTCAAGATGTTCTTCATACTCTAAACAAGTGTGCAAAGTGGAACCAAGGTTATCAATGGCCTTTTCTTCAAGCCTATGATGGTAGGGGGGAGGTCATGCATTATAATAATGCATGAAAGTGGCTTGGTTTTGAGGGTGAATGAGCTCAGGGATTTGGTTGTACGATTTGGTGAAACGCAAGTTGAAGGACTTGATAGTCTCACCCTCCTTATAGGCGATGTTGTTGTACTCCCGTAACTGCTCGGTTGGGATTTTGGATTGCCCATAGGTAGATTTGAACCAATAGACTAACTCCTCCCAAGTAGATAAAATCTTAGGAGGGAGATCAAAGAAATCAATTGCAACCTTCCCTTCAAGGGAATTCACAAATAAGCGCATACAAGTATCGTTGTCATTGGCTCCTATGTCGTGACAAGAATTAATAAATGCCATGAAGTGTTCATTCGTAGTGACAATGTTATTCCCTAAAAACCTAGGGAGATGCTCTTTGAATTTAGGAAGTGGACGAGTAGCAGATTCTAGGTTAAGAGGGGAGGAAACATGCCACGGGGTAGTTGTAGCATCTTCTTCAAACTGAAAAAGCCTATACTTTTTAATGACTTTGGTGGGGTTTGTAGTAGATTGGACAGGCACTTGGTGACTATATAAGCTACCAATCATTGACGAAGCTGGAGATTGAGATGAAGAAGCACCTCCAGTGCCACTAGAGTCACCACTAGATGCCATCTTGTGAATGATAGGTAAGGGAGAAAAAGACAAACTAGATGAATCAAACAAAGTTCTCCTTAGAGTACTTTGTTGGGTTGACAACACAATGTTCCTTCTTCCTATTTCAGCAATAGGATTAATTTCTAGTGATAAACGTCTTGTTCTCCTATAAATAAGAGGGTCTAAGGAGATGAAAAGAAGATCAAAATTGTAAGAAAAAGAAAGCTATGGTTGATTCCTAGGTTTTCTTTGCCTAGCTTCCCAACGTTCTTGGGCACTTATGTCTTGTTCAATTGTTTCCCATGAGCGATTAATCTCGATTCGGGTATTAGCGATATCTAAGATGGTATTAAACAAGTTTAAAGCAATGTTGGTCTGACCTTGAAGACTGGGCTCAATATTGGGCCGCCTTGCAATAGGTACACTCATTAAGAAGTGAAAAGGTCAAAGGATCAATATAAAAAATGTATATATATTCAATGATAATCAAGCATTAAAAAACAAGCAGAGAGATATGGAAGATCTCCCCAGTATGCTCCCCAAATAAATGTTGAGGAAAAGATATGAAATAATCTTACTCAAGCATTTTTAGATCTTGCTTGGCTAAGGCAAGATAGACGGGAATATCACCCTATGTTTATAGCCTCAAAATTTGTTTCCTAATACACAAGTATTAGTTACAAGGGCTTAGGCTGATTTTTTTAAAATAGAAGATTGTTGTAAAATTCAACACTTTTATATAATTTTCCGAATATAACAGATGCAAAAGTAAAAGTTGAGACAAAATAAAAAATACCAAGTCACATATTAACACAGATGAGACAGAATAACAATCGCTTATTTCATTCCAAGAAATCAAAATAATCGTTCTCTTTACAAAAATCCCTGAGGGAGTTTGGACCAAAGTCAAACTTAGATGTTCCTGATGAAAACCATACAAAAGGACTTCTAACAGATAGTAAAAAACTGAACTTTAAAAGCTGGATCAACTTGCCACAGATTGTTGCCCACTCGACTCTGCACAATATCCTTTATTAGTCATGAAATTTAATTCATAAACAAACAAGTCTACACAAACTATCAAAGATAGATCAACACCTCTGAAAACAAGTGTCTGAATGATGTAATTCAACTTTGAATCTTGTTGTCTACAATAGGACCCTGTTGTCATAAAAGAGAATTAGGCTTTCAATGAATTGAAGAATGAATGAAAACTGAACTATCTCAATAAAACTCAAGAGCAAACCTTAGTATGCTTTCTCCTTCTATTCTCCTTCAAAAAATAAATAAATAAATGCACAACAATATGCTCGACATCTATCCCTAATAATTCATAATGCACCACAATAATAATCAACATCATCCGTTTACTGATCAACAATCGAGCCCAATTAAAATATACACAGGTCTCTTTTCTGATGCAGAAGCATCGCAAGCAAAGGACAAGTGTGGGAGACAGCTGGGCACACTAGCGCACATTTTGAAACATTTTGAATTTCAAAGGACCGATGTATTAATATGATATATGACAAATCTTTTTGAATTATGAGTGTCTTTAATGATCAGAGGCTGAGCCATCATGAAAGATTGATGGGGGAATGTATTTTGTTTTATGAATCATATCACAATACAGATTTGGAGCTTGTGCTCTTGTCTGTCTAACTTGATATTTATTGTAATAAGTGTTAAGTAGTTGGTAGCATTCAATTCCATTAAGATAACGTAGAGTAGTTGGAGGGAAGGCTCGAAGAGCACCTCTTTGCATAAAGCTTTGTAATATTGTCCAAGTAGAAGTTGTTGTTGTTGTTGATAGTTGTTATCGATTATCATAGTTGCTGTGGAGAAAGGAGAACCGAGTAGCATCTGAATCTATCTTGTATAGGTTAAGGAGTAGTTAAGGACCGTATATGTATGTAACAAGTTTTAGTCAGATGAATATAACAGAGGAACATCGTCCCAAATGTGTAGGGTTATGCGCCTATCTGGATGAATGGTAGAGTCTCTGTTATTTTTCAATTCTTTGTTATTTATGTTCAATTGTTTCTCTTTACTAAGTGAGTGCAAGGTGTGCATAGTGTCCGCAAGGAGTGCGTGACCGAGTCTGTCTCGACTTGAAAGCTCAGAAGAGATAGTGGAAATTCCACGTATGCAAGGAGTGCATCGATGTCCACAAGGAGTGCGTGACATAGTTTTCAGACTCGAAAGCTCAGAAAGGATAGCATGATTTAGTCACAAGAGATAGAAGTGGTCGGAGGACAACCACAAGGAGTGTGAAGTCATCCACAAAAATTGAAGTGTGGAGAGAAATCTGTTGCAAGGTGTGCACAGATCGAATTCTTGACTAAGTGTCGAAGCGATTGTTTAGGGGAACAAATCGAAGAAGGACAACTCAAGAGTGAGAGCGACGGAAATCTTCAAGGAAAGGAGTCCTTGAAATTCTCGTCAAAGCCAACGAGCAATATCCGTTCTCAAAGGGAGGTGAACGATCCCAGACCATTGGATCTGGTGAAGTTGCAAGGAGGAGAACCGTGAAGTATTTCGGTACCTCGAAGGTTCGACAGGTTGAAAACTTGACGAAAGTTGAGTCGCTAAGTCTGAAGTCGTGATTCAATATCGACTGTTGATCACAGGAGAGCACATGGCAACAGATCGAGGAGTTCGAGAATTAGAATATCGAAAGTTGTGAACGGAAGGCCTAGAGTTCGCGAGGTCACGAAGTTAGAACCATATTGGGGCTGACGAATCTAAGGAGATGCATGGCAGGGGTTCGGAACCTCGAAAAAGAGTACTTCAAGAAAAGCTGCGAGAAGGATTCAACATATCCTCAAAGTACGAGTCACAAAGGGATTGACCCACGGTCATAGCCATGGTCACTTGCGGAAGAGACCTGTGTGTGTGTGGGTAGAATAGTTATGGGTGTCTGCAGGGACCCAAGGAGTCGCTCCGACTCAAAAATTCAAACGATCCAAGATCGAGAGGTCAAGCAACCCTTTGGAGGGAAGGGGGTTTGCGTTAGAGTGGTATCAGAGCGAGTACAAAATTGACTTCTTTAAGGAGTGGTATTAGAAGCGTCAACACAATGTCGCCTATAAGATGTGTTGACCCACCTGTAGCCAATAGAGCTATGGAAAGAGAAATGAGAGAATTGTGTGTGAGGCTGGATGCCATGGAGACAACACAAAGGAGAGCTCATTATGTTGGAGATGTCAACGAGGAAAAAATTGAAAATGAAGAAGTCGAAGTTGAAGAAGTTGTGGCTGGGGATGCAACGGAAGAACTCTTTATGAAAGCGGTTGTCAAATTGGGTGCCAGAGCAAAGATTGACATCCCTATGTATGAAGGAAATTTAAACACGGAGAAATTGCTTGACTGGATACGAGCAATGGATAAGTATTTCGACTATGAGGATGTCGAAGAGGAGAAAAAGGTAAGACATGTTGTCACTAGGCTGAAAGGACATGCAACACTATGGTGGGATGAACTGCAGGCCGACAAAAGGAGAAAAGACAAGCAAAAGATCAAGAGTTGGGATCGAATGGTAGCCAAATTGAAGGAACAATTCATGCCTAAGGATTACTGGATAAATCTATTTAGGAGGGTGCAGAACCCGAGACAGAGGGGACTGACTGTGAAGGAGTACATAGAAGAGTTATGTGAGTTGAATATTAGAGCTAGATAGAGGGAGAGAGACGAAGAGAAAGTTGCCAGATACATTAATGGCTTAAGGTATGACATTCAGGATGAAATCAGTATGGCGACAATCAGAACGGTTGAAGACGCGTACCATATGGCGCTGAAAGCAGAAGAGAAGTTGGCTAGAAAGAAGATTCAATAGAACAGAGGTTGAAGTTTGAACAAAGGCAAGGGAGTTACCCAGGAGAAAACATAGAAGACTAAGGACGAGGCGGAAAAACCACATAGTCACTTCGAGAGAGGAGGAAGGCAAAGTGGTGGTAAAAGTTCTTTTCCCAGAGGAAGAGGAAGAGGCAGAGGATGAGAGGTAAGGTGTTATGCCTACATAAAAACATGACATATGTCTTGGGATTGCCCGAGAGGAAGAAAGGAGGTGAAGCTTACATCTCAGAAGCGCAGAAGCGAGATGCTGAGACAGAAGGTGCAGAGGATGGAAGATCCTTGACGAGGAAGAAGGTTCTTTTGAAGCAAGAGCCAGAGATTGAAAATCAGTACAAAGAAACAATTTGTTTAGGACAACTTGCAAAATGAAAGACAAAGTTTGCAAGGTGATAAGTGACAGTGGGAGCACTGACAACTTAGTATCCACGGAGATGGTGGAGAAACTAGAATTGGAGACAACTGCACATCCGACACCGTATAAAGTCTTATGGTTGCAGAAAGGTCATCGGGTAACAGTTACTCAATAATGGCTGGTTAATTTCAAAATAGGAGGATATAGGGATGAGATCCTATGTGACGTAATTCCTATGGATGTCTATCATGTTTTGTTGGGGAGACCCTGGCAGTATGACAGAAATGTTATTCACGACGGGAGGAGGAATACATACACCTTAGAGAAGAATGATAGAACACACATGTTGTTGCCAATTGAAGAAAAGAAGGTGAAAGATGAAGCCAGCACAAGCATACTTCTCATGAATGTGAAGGAACTCTTGAACAAAGTAAAGAAGGAACATGAGATGCAGTTTGTTGTAGTGAGGAAACTGAGGGTTATCCTTACCAGTACTTCACTAGAAGATTTGCATGAGGAAGTTCCAAAGCTACTAGAGAATTTTGTTGATATTGTAGTGGATGAGTTGCCAAACTCATTGCCACCTATGAGAAGCATCAATCATCACATTGACTTGATACCAGGAGAAAGCCTGCCGAATAAAGCATCGTACATGTTGACACCTCAAGAGAATGAGGAAGTGAAGGTTTAGTATTTGTTAGACAAAGGATTGATCAAGGAAAGTTTGAGTCCATGTGTAGTGCCAACTTTATTAAGTCCAAAGAAGGATGGAGGATGGATAATGTGTACGGACTCGAGATCCATAAATAAGATCACCATCAGATACAGATTTCCATTGTCAAGGATGGATGACTTGATGGACTGCTTGAGTGGAGCCAACTATTTTTTAAAAATAGATTTGAAAAGTGGATATCACCAAATTAGGATGAGAGAGGGTGATGAGTGGAAAACAACATTCAAGACGAATGAGGGGTTATATGAATGGCTTGTTATGTCGTTTGGCTTAACTAACGCCCCGAGTACTTTTATGAGCCTGATGAATGAAGTGTTAAAGGATTTCATTGGTAAGTTTGTGATTGTGTATCTAGATGATATACTAGTGTTTAGCAAGAGTAGGGAGGAACACCTGAGACATTTGGCATTGGTAATGAGGAGGCTATAGCAAGATAAGTTGTTGATTAATCTGAAAAAGTCCTCTTTCATGAAGACAAAGCTCATATATTTAGGTTTTCTTATTTCTTCAAATGAATTGAAGATGGATCCCGAAAAGGTGAAAGCGATCAAAGAATGGTCGTCACCCAAAAATATCTTTGAGGTAAGAAGCTTCCATGGGTTGGCTAGTTTTTATCGGAAATTCATCAGGAATTTTAGTGGGATTAGTGCTCAAATGATGGATACGGTGAAGAAAAGACACAAGTATTTCAAATGGACAAAGGAGGCTGAACGAAGCTTCAACATATAGAAGGAAAAGATAACTGAACAACTGATTCTGGTTCTGTCGGATTTCAGAAAGACATTCTAGGTAAGATGCGATGTGAGTGGAGTTGCAATTGGAGCGGTCTTAAGCCAGGACAACAAACCTGTTGCGTATTTAAGTGAGAAGTTGAATGAATCTAAACAAAAGTACTCCACATATGACAAAGAGTTCCATGCCATAGTCCAAGCATTGAAGAAACGAAGACATTATCTCGTGCTGAAGGAGTTTGTTTTGTATAGTGACAATCATGCTTTACAATTCATAACCAAATAAGAGAAGTTAAACCAGAAACATGGCAAGTGGATAGAGTTTATGCAAAATTTCACTTTTGTCATTAAACATATTTCTGGAAATGCTAACAAGGTTGATGATGCATTGAGTAGGAGAATTTTTATTCTGCAGGAATTTCAAGTCAAGAACTTGGGGTTTGACCACCTTAAGGAAATATATCACAGTGATCCAGATTTTGGAGAGGCATACGAAGCATGTGCGAGTCCTGTGCTCAGAGACAGAAGGCAGTGGGCTGAACATCTGATTTGGGATGGGTTGTTGTTCAAAGGATGCCAGTTGTGCATACCATGATGCTCGATGAGGGAAAATTTGCTGAAGGAAAAGCATAGCAGAGGTCTAGTCGGACACTTTGTCCATGACAAAACATTTGGTCAATTATCTAGCTCATATTATTGGACGGGCATGAGAGAAGAGGTGAAGACATTTGTGAACAATTGCAACATTTGTCAGTATGCCAAGGGGAAGAAGAAAAACACTGGGTTGTATCAACCATTTCCTATTCCAGAAAGGCCTTGGGATGCAATAAGCATGGATTTTGTATTGGGATTGCCAAGGAGACAAAGAGGAAGTGATTCCATATTTGTGGTGGTAGACAGATTTTCGAAGATGGCACACTTTATCCCATGTTATAAGACCATTGACGCAACGTATGTTGCAAATTTGTTTTTCAAATAAGTTGTGAGACTCCATGGGTTGCCCAGAAGTATAGTTTCAGATAGGGATACCAAATTTGTTGGTCATTTCTGGAGTACGTTGCGGAAAAAGTTGGGGACAGAGCTATCTTTTAGTTTTGCATATCATCCACAAACAAATGGACAGACCGAAGTAGAGAATAGAAGCCTAGGAGATTTGCTGATGGTTTTGGTCATTGAACAACATAGTCAGTGGGATAAGATTCTAGCACAAGTTGAGTTTGCATATAATGACTCAGTGAACAGAAGTACTGGGAAAAGTCCATTTAAAATCGTGTATGGAATGAATCCGAGAGGAGTTTCAGAGTTGAGGGATCTGAAGCAAAGTGAGTTTAGAAGCGTAGGAGCCGGATATTTCGTTGTAGAGATGCAGGAACTTTACAATCAGATCAAGGAGCGGTTGAAGAAAAGAAAAAGTGAATACAAACGTAGAGCTGATCAACACAAGAGTAAGCTTGAATTTGAAGTTGGAGATAAAGTTCTAGCACATTTGAGGAAATAAATATTCCCGAGGGGAACATATAACAAGCTAAAATTGAAAAAGATAGGGCCATGTAAAATCTTGAGGAGGTTTGGTGAAAATGCTTATGAGTTAGAGTTGTTGGAAGATGTGGGTATATCGCCCATATTAAATATTGCAGACCTGTATCCATACGGGGAAGATGGAGTTGAAAGGTATGAATATCAAAGAAAGATCGAGTGGGAGAAACAAATTCCTGTAGCAGAGAAGTTGCAGCTGGAAAATATCAAAGACCGATGCATTGGTAAGAAGACCAGAAGAAACCCCGGATGGGGTGACAGCACAGCAAGAACGACCACGTGGCGCCGAGGCGGGATAGGGAGGCACAGTCCCCACAGGCTCACGTCAAGATCGTAGTTAATACGCCATGAATCCACCAAAGCGCATTCAAATGTGGAGGGTGTTCGCGCAACGCGAAGGTACCAGCTCCCAGGTTCGATGTTCAGTGCGTTTAATGCATGCAGTCATGGCGGTGTATATCGAAACCACCACCTTTC
>JASDQU010346556.1:0-12387 GCA_032191745.1 Picea mariana
TTTCAAATTCATCTCATACACACCTAGTACAGTCCTCCATGAGCTTATCCTTTACAACTTCGTCCACCTTGGTGAGGGGACTAGCCTTGCCCTTTCCTCGAACAACTTGTGCCCATGAGTTAATACATGTTTCAGTTTCACGTTTGAAGATTGCATGTTGAGATGATTCTCCTCTTGTTTGCTATTAAGGTTAAGGATCTTTTCATGTAAGGCATCACTCAAGGGGGAAGAGTTTCATGGACTTTGTTTTTGGTGAACAATGGTTTGAGATTTAAATTCTCGGAATCCACCTCCACAACTTTATTCGAAAGGGAAAACACACTTACTTGTAATTATCTCAACAATTTAGCAAAGTTCTAGAGTCGGGCTCTTAAAAAAATTAGATCTATGGATGGGGTTACCATATTCTTGGAAGTTAAACTAGTTTGGGATATCCATGTGATGATTCTTTTCTCTATTGTGAGAACTCTATGTTATGTTTCCCAAAGTCTATTTATGGTGACCATCATTTGTTTGATTTGTCCTTGTTGGAACCCTTGGCAATCCATTGAAATACAAGCCACCAAGGTCCATGGTTTAGAGAGACCTATAGAGGAGAGTAATGGGGAGGGGGTGGGAAATGAATGTTAAGAGCTAAGAGGAAGGGTAGGGGAGGGATAAAGAGGAGGGGGTCTAGGAATAATGGACAAGAAGGGGATGGAGTTGAGGAAAATGAGGGCAACCAAAATATGGGGGATCTTGCAAGTGAAGGTCTAGTGAAAACCATGGGGGATGCAACTTTTGAGGTCTCAACAAGCCCCAAGTCTTTAAATACTTGAGGGCCCCCTTTTCAAACTCCTCTTTCATTTTTTGTTTTTGTTTTCCCTTGATGAATTTACTTGTTCATTTTACTATGTTCACAATCTAGAGTATGAGATGACCTTTGGACTTGATGCTAGACTTGCCCTTAGTCTTGATCATGTTTGAATGGTATTTCATCAACTTTTGGGTTTGAGTAGTTCACATTTTGATTAAAAGAGTTTTATACTTGGATAAAATTTTATCGAAATTGGTGTTTTTACAATTCACTCAGCCGTCATTCAATTCAAAGATTTTGGAAGTTTTGAAATCGACTTCGAAAAAACCAAGTTTTATCACTACGACTACTCTTCAAACTTTACTTCAAAGCACCTCTGGATCCAATTCAAAACTCAGTTTGAAATATGTCAAAAATGTTTGTCGAATGACTATCGGGCCTAGTTCTAAACTTAACTCAAAGGTTAGTTTTAATTTTTCACCGAAGTATTCTATAGAGCTTCACAAGCGAATTTTCACATATTTGTTGAAAGCCTTTTGGCCAAGATTCAACTCTTCATCGAGGGTAAGTTCTAGTTCCCACCGAAGTATATTGGTGAACTTGGCTAGCTGTGTTTCATACTTGCACCAAAAGCCTTCAGGCTAAGTTCTTTTTTCAACCCGAAGCAAGTTTCCAATATTTGCAAATAACCTCTGGGCTACATTCCTTTCCTTGGCCAAAGATTGAGTTGTAACTCATAAAGAGTTCCACTTAGCCTCCAAAACTTCAATTGAGGCTCCAAAACTTTTTTCATTCTTCGAATTTTGAGGAGCTAACTAAATCTGTAGCACGATTCAAATAAACTTCGCGAAGCCCTGAGCTTTCTATGTTTGATTTTTTTGTCTTACGAATTTAAACTCTCTGCTTTGGTAATTAAAATAACCTCTCCAAAGTCCTGAACATGGTTTCACAGTTATATTTTAATAAATCTCAGATGAGGCTATAAAAGATGAGTGAATGCCACATCAAACTGCCTTTTGAGTGCCCTTTAATTTCGAAGCTAAAAATATTAGATCGAGATTACTAAAAGGGAATCTTCATTAAGGATTTATATGGCTTCATAGCAATATTTTTACCTAGACTTTAGAAGCAAAAACACAATGCTAATCATGAATTAGTAGGTATGGTTTTGCCCTGATCATTTATTGTGTGCAATGTTGACAAATAAGCATCCCATGGCTTCTAAGAGCAGTAAAAAAAATGAAAAGAACATTGTGGCAGAGTGATCACAACCAAGAGTACCAACAAAACCAGTCAAACCTGTTATAGAATTGTTGTGCCATATACTAAGCTTGTTTAGCCAATTTTCAGCTAGGTAAAGAAACGGGCTGGCTCGCTGGCTAGCTTTGAGGCTTGATGAACCAACCTGTGAGGTTAGACGAAACAACCCGACGAGATTATGCTTCGTTTGACAAGAGCACCGATTCTTCGACCTTAGAACTTGCTGCCTACTGATCCCACCACCTTACTGCCTTCTCTCTCTCTTGATGCCTGCCTGATACCGCCTTACTTAACGCTGATCTATAACTTGCTGCCTGCTGAGATCTCTCTTCTTGCGAACTTCCGACGATCGATGAACTTGACACGGATTGCTTTGACGCTAGACCGTGAGGCTAGACAGATGAAACCACCCGACGATTGATTATGCTTCGCTTGACTAACCCAACCACCGATCCTTCGACCTGACTTAGCTGCCTGATCCCGCCTTACTGCTGTTTGCTTCGACCTTCTAACACTAGATTGGCTTCTTTCTCTAGCTAGGGGTGAAATTTTCAGAAGACTCAAGTAGGAATATTATCCATATGCCATACCACCAGATGGTCCATGTGATAGAGATATTGATGATCATGTTTTCCTAAACATCAGAAGGACTTCTCCCCTGTTCTGAGGTCATTGGTTGGATTATTGATCACACTGTTGTGGAAAATAATATTGTTATCAATGATCAAGGAAGATGCATTGCATATTTTCAACTCTCAAAACTTGAAAAGTACTACAATTTTATACATGATCAATAATTTCATAAAACCAAGGATGATAAGAAAATACTAAGAAAATGATGGGTAGAAGGGAAAAGATTTCAAGCCAAGAATGATTGTAATTACACCACTACCAACTTATGGGTTCCTTACATTCATGATGTTGCATTGATAAGTATACTCTATGTACAACCAAATCCCATTCATATTAAAGAGGCACGGGTTCATTGGTCTACATTATAAATACAGAAGGTTCCATCTTCAATTGGGCAACTATCTCATCTCACACCATTACAAGAACATTAAAAAGAGCAAAGGACAACAACCCCAATTCTCCTCCAATATTTTATATGGCATCACACTTGTTAGATATCATATGTGCTAACAATCATTTTCCAAGCATGGGATGGGCATGGAACATCTCATATATTCTTGTACATGTGTATTGTTAAAATTTGTGGGAGAATAAATACAAAAGACAAGATACAAATATTTGTGATGGTTTCCTAGCCCAATTTTTTGAGTTGATATTCTATAAACCTACACCAAGGCTATCTAATGAAACATTGCAACTACTTAGCAGCATTGGGGATTGGTACATTGAGAAGGGGTACACTCGGTGTTGCAGGAAGCCCCCCTGCTCCACCCTTGGAACCCCACTCCGAGTGAATCCTCCATGGAAGCTTCTCCGAAAGCCCGCTTCCGGATTTCAAAAGCTTGCTCCAAGGTGCAAAATGGGTGCTTCCTAATGAATCTTGCTAGCCTATTGCTCTATTATTCTATTTCTTTAACAACATTTGTGGAACTTTACCTTGACTCTGATTCTATGACTTAAATATGGTAATCGAACACTGTGGATTGTGCTAAAAAATTGTACTAAAAGTTGTTATAGAGTTGCTCTCATGGTATGTTATAGAGTTGTTCTCTTTGGATCTTACACTAGCTTTGTTTCTATGACCTCGAACTAAGGACTTAGGAAACTACCCTAGCTTAGGGGGAAACCCTAAAGTCAATTAAACTAAGTCATTATAGGTTAGAGTGGATGTGTGAATTACCTTAAATTGATTAGCACAATTAACCCAAGAAACCAATCCTGTACTTCAAATATGTTGCAAAAAAATGTGACTTGGAGAGTTACAAAATGGTTTAGTGACAGACAGCTCCATGGGGCACTTCATTACTTTACATGTTTGTCTATAAATGATAGATTCATAGCATTTAGCAACTAGACTCTAGAGTCTAGCACATTTTAAACTTTATTGTTTTGGAGCTTTCGATCTTCATAATTCAGTGCATATGGCCTATTTTGTAATCATAACTATTTGGTCATGAGTCATGACTCATGTTTTTGTCGACAGTTGCTAGATGATTGATTTCATTCCATAACTTAATGGTCTACTTTCTGTTATATGGCTTAAATTTTTTTATATTGGTTTGTAAGTTTGTAATAACTAGATTCTAGATGATTGATGCTCGGATGATTAATCATTGATGTACTACTACTTACTACTATGGATGCCATTTTAATGTTACAATGTACAAATATGCATGTTTTCATACATTTTGCAGCTAATTTGTCTTTCTGCATGCTTTTTTAATATAAACGCAATATACATAAAAATTTATATATATATACATATAACATACGCTTCTGGGATGCTTCGCTTCCGAGGATTTTTGGAAAATGACTTTTCCCACGCTCCCTCTTCCTAAAATGCTCACGCTTCGTGCAACCTGGGGTACACTTCTATCAGGATTTATGAAGTTACTACAACTCCACATCTATTACCAAAGTTTGTGTCCAATAGGCTAGTATTGAGAGAAATTGCATATCATACAATTTTGCATGGTTTTAATGCATCATTTGTTAAGGATAAATTGAAGATCTTTATTCCTTACTCTATGTATATTGGGAACTATGGCTTAAACAACTCTAACTTGGAAGAATGGAATCTCAAGCTATGTTAGAATATAGATTCTCTCAAGGTAGATTTACAATATATGATCCTAAAGGGCTAGCAACTCATCATGCAAAATAGTTGAATATATCATGGCTTTATTCACATGAGTTATGGGATGAATAATAAGTAAACAGAGGGGCTATGTCATGGGAGCAAGTACAAGTTGGAATTGGGAAACTAGATCAATGTTCATCACATCTACAAAAGAAAGAATTAGAAGAAAAGTGATGAAACCAACAGAAAAGAAAATGAAGTTGTTGAAGCCAAGAAGAAGTAGAAAATGGATGAAAAGGCTAGGCAGGATGATAAAGTTGAATAGATTGCAAAAGGAGGCTAAGGTGGGAAAGGCAAAGGAAGAAGCAAAGGTAAGAGAAGTTGATGCAAAGAAGAAAGATGAAGAAGATAAAGCTACCAAGGAAAGCAAAGGAAGACAAAAGACATCGAGATGAACTTCGCATAAAAAAATGGAAGAACAAGATGCAAAGGCCAACGAAGCAGCTGAAGCACAATAAAAATTAGATGAATATGCAAGAAAACTAAAAGAAGAAAAGAAAGCAAGCAAAACTCAGATCCAAACTAGGTTGACTAAGATTGAAACTTGGGTCTAGACTGAGATTACTCAAACTGAAGTTATTAATATTGATGAGTGGACATATCAATAGAGCAACAACAACAAGATAAACAAGATTTGGGCACTCCCAAGCAAAGTGCAAGCATCAACAAAACTTGCAAGGGAAAATATATAAGTACTGAAGAAGTAATTACACCAAACAAGCTGGACAATTTGTCAACATGGGGAGATGCACCAATACCCCATCTTGAGTAGATTGCCTCTTGGACTAAGATGATGTTGTCGATAATTTGTCTCCTTTGCATGAAGCCACCATAATTGGTAGAGATTGTTTTGGGAAAACATCCAATTAGCCATTATTTTAGTCACGACCTTGTAAGAAGAGTTGCATAATGAGATTGGCTAGAATCGAGAGAAGGTGGATTGGTAAACCTCTTTGGGGATGAGAGATAAGAAGGGGGAATTAGTGATCCCACCTAATTTGTGTTTTTGTTGAGCATACAACATGTGATTTGAGTCATACTTGATGGTGGGCCAAGAGGCTCTGAAGAACTGCATAGGGAATCCGTTGGACCCTGGGGCTTTGTTAGGGGCTAGTTTCGAGATGGCTAGAGAAATTTCACCCTCCTCTATTGGTATTTCAAGTTCCTCGTTATCAACTATTGAGATTAACTACAAAATTTTCTCAAGCATGAGCCTTAAGGAATCTACATCCACCTCATTGACTTTTATGCACAATGCCTCAAAATTTCGATGAGCTATATCTTCAATAGCTTGGAAGTCCTTCAAGGATGTCCCAAATTCCATTCTAATTTCCTTGATGATGTTTCTTTAGAGTCTTTCTTAGCTTGATGATGGAAGAAAAAACTATTCTTGTCCCCAAATTGAAGCCATAAACTTCTTGATTTGAGCCTCCACAATTCTTCTTCCAAACTAGCTACATTCTGAATCTTACTACAAAGAGTCTTTTCTTCATTTTGTAATTGTTTTGTAATCTCTACATATTCCATTTGAATTTGTAGATTCCCTAGTTGAGCCTAGACGTGGATTTTCTCTTTATCTGGTTTGTTTGTATTCCTTTCTTCACCCATTCTTAAGATCCAACTTGACTGCCTTTAATTTTTGTCCCCAAATGTAGTTGGGTGACTAAAATATGGCTTGCTTCCACATTTTAAAGTTTACCTCCATAGCTTGAGGGTCATGGAGCCAAATGGAGAAAATCAAAAGGGGAGAGGTCCAAAGTTTTGAGAATGGCATAAGCATAGTGCAATAGGCTTATGGTCTACTATCGTTGAAGGAAGGATGTGCAAGGAGATGAGGAAGTTGTTGAGGAGTAAATTTTTATGGACTAGAAAGTGATCTAACCTTTCTGTAATATGACCTAGATTGATTCTTCTATTTGTCCAAGTATATTTTCCTCTTGTTGGCTTGATGTCAACCAAATCCTAGTATGTCATTAGATCCTCCATTTATTCATGGAAGGGATCTCTTACGATACTTCCTCCTCTTTTTTCTTTTCCATTTAACACTAGATTGAAGTCACATGCTATGATACTATGCTTGGAAATCTTAGAGTCCTTTAATGCATGCAAAGATCACCAACAATCTTCTTTTTCTTTGTAGGATAAAGGCATATAGACATTAAATATATTAAGTTTTGTACTTGAGTGGATATGATGCAATCTTGTGTAGATCTAGTGTTGAGTTTGATGAAGATAATCAAGGCAAAATTGGGAGATATCCCAAAGCATGCACTTGCCTCTAGAAGCACCCTTGAGTTGAGCATTGCCTCATTGCTTTGTTTCTATTGAAGATTTCCAATTTTAAGCATCTCAGATGCATCAAGATTTGTCTCCTAGATGAAGATGATAGTTGTGTTTTCTAATCGATTAGATCTTGCATGGTTGTTTCTTTTACCTTGCTACCTAGACCTTAGCAATTTCAAGAGACAATATTCATTACTTAGTGAATGAGGGTTTGGTCCACACTCCTTGCATAGGGTCATGAGTTTTGATATTCTTTTGCCCAGTGTTTCTATTCCTGTTCCCATCGATTTCTCAATGGTGGATTGAAGTCTAAGAAGCTTCTCCTTGTTAGTAGCCTATTCCCTTCTATATTTGGATGGATTTCGACCGTTTTTTTTAGGATATCTCTCCTCTTCCACCTCTTCCTTCTTTGACATCCTTTTCTAGTTGTTTTTGGGTGTTTGTTTTGGTAAGGATTCCCAAACACATACTAGATTTGTTTGAATAGGATCAATTTCCTCTTGCTTGTCTGTTAGCACATCATCCAAAGAGAAACAATTTGAGGATTGAAGAATGAGGGGATTCTCGGTGGAAGGGAAGATGAAGGTTCTCTGACAGGGGTTGCTACTAGTTTGACGAAAGAGGGACAATCACTTTAAGAAAGGGCACCAAACTGGTTGGCTATTATAATATATATACTTACTTGAGGACTGGATCTTGGAGGAGTTGAGGATGTTCAAAGAGAGGGTGTCGAGGATGCTTGTTTTACAATAGCTATTACCACATCCTAAGAGGATCCTACTTGATTAGGGTTGTTTAGGACTGCTTGGGAAGATGGGGGAGTGGTGCAGGGGATATTCAAGTTGATTTGTCGCTTGGAACTCATTTTTTCTTAATGACTCTCCACTGTTCCTCTATTTTCGATATGGTTTTCTCTTGAGGTAGATTTTTCTTGCATTTTTTTGTGAAGTGCCCACACTCATGGTAGGTTTTGCATTTAAAGGGAAACTACTAATATTCCAACTTATGATAATGTTTCTAGTTGTTTAGTGTGAGGAGAATGGCCTCCAGAAACCCTTTCTCTAGATCCACTTCAAGATAGATCTGGGTACATGCAAACATTCCATCTTTTGACTAAGATCTGTCAATGTATTTCCCAAGACTATTTTTTATTCTCCCCATTGAATCTTCATTCTAGTAGGGAAGAGGGAGGTGCAAAAATCAAACATAGACTAGAATGACTAAGGGCACATCCAACTAAAAAATAAAGTCTGGAGTCCACAGATTTAGATACATCCCTCGAGCACCAAAGAAGTAAGGCCCATTTATGAAAAATAAGATATCCATCTTCTTTTTCCTTGAAGAGAAATGCATAAAACCCTTGCCCAGAGAAGTAATCGATGAGTTTTCCTTTGATGAGAATTTGCCAACTTTTGTGAACCCATGTAGCCATCGAGCAGGGTGATGTTGGAATTCCAATAAATTTCCCAATCTATCCTCTTTCGACCAAGGCTAGAGCCATTTACTGAGAGTTTGTGGCTAGTAAAGGAACCTTTGAAATGTTGTCCAAATTCTTGATGAAGTGTGAGGGCTGAGATTTAGCAACATATTTTATCATAGCCAAGATCATATGCTACAGGACTTTGGCCTCAACATTTGTATGGGGAGAATCCTCCCCTCTAGGATCTAGATCCATGAAAACACAAAGGAGGGCATGTGCATTGAACATGTAGCTTCAAGAGAGAGATCAAGCATTTTTTTTCAATTTCTACAGATTAGATATTTATTGATTCGTAGAAATGTATTTGGTTTCATATTCATTCTCTTTGCAATTAGCATTAAAAAGTGATTTATTTTAGTATTAGATTCCTCAGATAATTTATGGTAAATTAAGAACAAGATATGCTTTCTACATCTTAGGAATTAATCTCATCAAAAGATTGTTGGTAAATTAATCCAAATGTTTTTTCCATCCCAAATGGGAAAGAGTATAATTGGGCCTCTTTTCCAAGTTAAACCCCTATTACTAATGTTGGGAATTTTGCCCCAACAACAACAATACGCAAAAGCCACATGCAGGAAGCCACAACTTGCTACTAGTAGCCAAAGAATGAGCCCTGGGATGGGCAATGCATGCAGGGTCATAGGTTAGGCTAGATACATGGGTCATGGGTTGGGTTAGGGAAACATGCAAAGAGGGTCACAACTAGAAAGAGATTCACTAATAGCAAAAAACTAAAACTATAGAGATTTTCTTGCCCACATTTTTGATCATATTCGTGAGTGGAGACATAGAAGGAGTTTGTGTAAGATCCCCTTGCATGAAAATCTTTTTTTTAATTGTTTCTTAAAGTTCCTTCATCTTGAAATTGCTAAATACATTTTGTTACAACATCCCCCAACCAAGGAAGAGGCTTAGGGCCTAAAATATTGATTAGGGTTTATTCCCAAACATGTTACTTGTATATCGTCATCCTTGATGCTCCTAGATCTTCATAGGTTGGTTAATATTTGACACTAAGGGAATCCCATGTGCATTATAGCCATGTAGGAATAACTCAATATGTAACTTAAGAGCTTAACTAGTTTGATCAAATTCCAATTTTTAGAGGTATCAGTCATTATGAAAGGTCAAATGTTTGATATAGAGTTCAGGCGCTAACTCCAAATGTCCAATATGCCTTAGGTGATCCACAAGTATTTGTCTATTTTTAATGGGAACATTCCAACCCAAATTCACTTTCTTCATCCAACATTAGCTTGGTTCAATTCCCATCTTCTTGGACTAGTGAAAATTTGGCTGAAAAACCCCAAGCAAGTAACCAACAACCCAATCAGGGGAAGAAGCAAGAGAATAGGAAGGAGAATAAGAACCGAGGGCATGGGACCAATGTAACTGATGTTGGGGACAATAATATTTCCAACCATGATCAAACACAATTGTACCAAGTATGTATGTTTAAATATCCTTATGTAATTTGTGGGCTAGATGATCATCTCACCCATTAGTGCCCCGCTCTTCCAAAATTTTAAATTCTTTTGGCCACTCAGGGTGATGATCCATTTCCTAGTGGGAAAGTCAAAATAGCCCAATGTGTCTAAACCATTAATACTATTAAACAAGAAAACCTATGCCTAATGAATATTATGGCTTAGATTTTTTCACTTGTTAAGCATTTAAAAAAATAATAAACAAAAACCAATCTCATAAACATTCATCGCACAATACACATCTTTTTAAGTAGAACCCTCACAGGGAATAAACTCCATTTATTATCAATCTTAGGGAATTTCAATTAATGGTAATTTATAATTGCAAACTTGCGCAATATTTGGGATTCCACATCCATGGGGTTGTGTTTCACAATGCCTGCCAATCCTAGTAGCAATGTTGAGGCATGTCATTTCTACAAGGAATTTCCTTCTACTTCTTGAACACAACAACTCTCTAAGTTAGTTGTGTACTTAAATTGAGTTCCATTGTCTAGATGTTCAATCTTTAACCTCTATCCAACACCTCTCCTTGTATTTTTCCTTCTTATGGGAGATATCCAAGAGTTGGTTAGATTGATTCAATTTCCCTCACATCCCTTCAATTATCAAACAGTTCAACAAACATTTTGTAACTAATGTGAACTATCAAGTCAACTTGTCCCATTCATCGAATGCCACATAAACATCCCCTCTTCGCTGGAATATATCTCCCTATCATAATGTTGTTGACAATTCTCCTGTTAATCCTTGAATCCACATCTTCAACAAATCTAGTCTATCCCCTATTCTAGTTGTAAACATATGCACACTAGTCAACCCAATATAGTTGATACACTAATCAACTTTGTCGTTGATATTATTTTAGTCGATTCTTCTTTATCAATCAGTTGACTATATTGAATCAACTTCCTTAGACGATCCTACTTCCAACTTGTAGAGTTCTTCTAGTCTATACAATTTTGAATCAAAGCTCCTCTTTTGGGAGATTTTGGTCCCCTAAAACTTATCAATTATGAAGAAGATGAGGAATTTTTTTCACCTCATCTAATAGATACCATTTTTATTTTTTAGGAGCTTTGCCCTTAACAACTCTTGGTTTTCCCTGTGAGTTTCACGAAGCTTCCTCTACAACACAATATCTTGTTGCAAATCAATTTGCATATTTGGCACTAAATCTTCAACCTCTGTAAACTCTTTCTCCTCTCGATCCAATGTATTTCTCATAGAAAGTTACTTCAATCTTCCTTTTCTTGGTGAACCTTGTTATTTTATCTGTTGTTCCTTTGATCTATGGTAAGGAGATATTTCCTATACCATCTTCATTTTGTCTTCTTTGACGACCTCTTTGGGATCTTTGAATTATGTAATTTATTTGTTTATCATTGTACCCATTTTTCCTAAAAACCTCGGACAAATGATCTATTTCTTTCTCTAGGTATTTGTTATATAATAGTCAGAGAGAGTAGGTTACAATGCATTTATTACACCAAGTGTTTGCATCGAATAATGGTGTGAATTTGCATGGATATATCTATATGTATGCATCTTTTTTCTATGAACACAATGGCCAAAGGAACCATCATTAGTTTTTATGATGAGGACATCCAAAATGGGATGCAGTTTTCTTCTTCTACTTCCATTGTGAACTTTATATGGTCAAATCTATTATTCAGATGGTTCAAAAACATGTCTAAATTTTTTCTACCATGTGTTGGCGACGGAAGTCACCCCTGGATTGCTAGCAGGGGCAGAACCCGACGCCCATCAGTTTTATGTCACAGTGGTTTTTTATGGGTGATCAAATGGACAGAGACTCAGGGAGACGTCACTCTAACTCAGAGACTGGGTCCGGCATGTATGAAACAAAGGAGGTCTTGACCTAACTTCAATCAGTGGGTTGATTAAAAGGTGAATAGGTGGAAGATTTGATAAGGAGAGTGAACAAACTACTTCGGGCGATAGGCTTTCGGTAATTTGTAGAAGAAAAACTCTGAAAGCGAGATCCTCGGGTTCAGGGTTTCGAGATACTGAAGAAGGGACTTGACTGGATTCTCCAATTCCAAGTCGTTCAACGTTAGGAAAGTCACAAGGACTGATTAGAGGCAATGCGACTGTCACAGTGATCAAATTCTACATCATCCTATAACAGTTGCAACTCGACTGGATTCTCCAATTCCGAGCAACTCTAACACAGTTTGAACAAAGACATGAAAGAAGATGACATTCATAAGGCAAGAAGTCTCAAGAGTTCATACATAACCAGAGATAACAGTGCTTCATTAAAGCTTTACAACCGGGAGCT
>JASDQU010346562.1:0-12387 GCA_032191745.1 Picea mariana
ATCCCGAGCTTGTTGACTGGTCAGTAACCTTTTGGGGACCAAAAGGTCTTTTTGTGGGGAGGTGTGATCCAGAATCGGATCTAGAAGCCTGACAGGGCTTAAAAATGCTCAAAAATGAAAGTGCTCGAAATCCGACGAAATCAGTGCCATTGCGTCCATCTCGTCTTCCTAATTTCGGCCATATATTTACTTCGTCAAATGGGATCTGTATGTGCAAGATATCACGTTTTGTCCGAAAACTCAAATAGGCAAAAAAAAAAGGGGGGGATGATTGTACAGTCCGTACTGTGCCATGTGGCATGCTGACTGTATAGGCCATACGGTCGTATAGATGATGTGGCAGCTCCTGAAGATGACACGTGGCAGGCTGATGTGGCATACAGGTAGACAGTTGGACTAATCTATGGGTGACACATGTCACCACTGTAAGGGTGACACGTGGCACGGAATGACGTCAGCAGCTGACTGGGCAGGTACGGTGGTAGGTTACATGGAAGACTAGTGGACGAATTGGCATTTGATGTGTGGCAGACTTCTATTGGTTGTTGAGGTGCCATGTGGCCTAGTCATGGGCTGCCACGTGGCACCCTGTGGTTGGTTCAAGGTTTGTGCAAAATTTTATGGTTTCAACCGGGGTCGAACCCCCAATCTTCCTCCGGGAAACGGACTGGCAGGACCGGGCTAACCGCCTGCTCCACATGTAATTCTTATTAACTGTATGTTAAATTTTATATTTGAATTTAGTCAAAGGAAAGGTCGGCTGCGGAAAGGGCTGGGGCTTAGCCCCAACCCACGGTCCAATATACATTACACATGACCACGACACGGGATGTTGCAGAGTATGAATAGGGCTTAGCCCTTGGATTTAGGTGCCGGCATGTAACCACCACCATGTGACCCGGGACTTCAATCAAAACAAGGCGCAAGTTATGGGGCATAGCCCGAGATCCGATCCTATGTACACGCCAACGACCAGGAGCTAGCGCGAGGGAAGGGCCAGTGCATAGCCCGAGGGGCTAGTGCTCGGCCACATGGCCTCATATGACCCTGCCAGGGGGCCACGCGCCCAGATCTAGGGGGCTTATCCCAAAATATTTGCAAAAATGGGTTTTTTTATAATGTATTTGGATTTTAATTGATTATATGCCTGATATTAATAGATTTTCTCCATTTTGGGGAGATATTGGGCATTTTTGGAGCCCAAATTTTGGGAGGAAGTTGGGGATGGATAACCAGCTTTAGATCTATATAAACCAGGCTTTTTTGAGGCCATGGAGGACAGAAAAAGGTAGAGTTATGCTGAAGGGAAGCCAAGCCAAAGCCATTTTTATGCAGGAAGCTATTGAGGAGCAGACGCTTGTGGGCCATTTCTGGGAGCTCCGGACGTCTGTTTTGCGTGTCATTTTCTTTGCAGGGTTCTAGAGATATGGGAAAACATGACTAGATCAGTCTTATAGCCAATTGGCACTGTTGTGATGTACTTTTGAGCTTTTGAACAGAAACAAAGAAGCCTCCCCCACAGAGACAAAGGCCCGGAGACGTAGGCAACGTTGTGCCGAACTCCGTTATCAATTCTCATGTTATGGTTTGCTGTCTATTATTTCCTTTTAGATCTACACATGTGTATATGGCTTTCATAATTCTTGTTCTTTCCTCATTATTTCATTAAGTTTCTCAAATGGTTAATTAACGCATGCAAAATTAAAACTCAACCATAGTCATTAAAAGATCCTACGGATCAACATATGAGCTCTACCTCAGAATTTTGGGGATCGTGTCTGGGAGTGTTGAGACACTGGATCATACGAATTTTGAAATACCGAAAAGGTGAATTTTTGTTGTAACCGGTGGTCACCGCCTGTGGTCATGTAGAGGAGGGAGCTAGAGCAGCCAAGCTCCTTTTCGAAGCTCGTGACATGGAGAGTCAAGATGTCTCAACGCAAAATCTCTGAATTGTGAAAGTGTGAAACGGGTAAATAACAATAATACCCTTCAGAGTTAATCCAACGGTGCAGGTGAATTTGAGCATAATCGGAGGGATAATCTTGCTCCTCACAGTGTAACTGCTAGAAACCATTGATGGTTTCTGCCAGAGGAGCTGAAGAGTCTCTGGGAATATTCCAATGGGATGAAGATAGGTTATAGGGGTGATTGACAGTTGGAAGAGGGTTGGAGCCTATAGATGAAACAGAGAGGGTGAGATCAATTGTAACAGAGAAGACGAAGAGTCTCAACTGCCAGAGAGAAAAAGGAATCTCGACATAACACCCAGTGATGTTGGATGCGTGGTGGGAACCACCAGAGAAGCTGAAGAGTTGCGATGATCGGGCAGAGCACTCGAGAGGTGGAGGATATTGGTGCGGTGTGAGTATGCAGAGGGATTGTGCGCATTGCATGCACAAGGTGCACAGAAGCTATAAGTACACGGTATAGAGAAGAGATGTTGAGGTTGTTGCTGTGGTTGTTATTGTTGAAGGTGATTCATGTGTGAAGAAGGAGGAGAGTGCAGCAGCTGAATTGAACAGAAGAGAAACTGTGCAGTGAATGGACATGGCACACAGAGCATAAAAATAGAAGAACAGACGACACAAGTCATGTGTGTAGGAAGGAAGTGAGGCAGACAGAGCAATGAAATGCAGTAGAACAGTGATGAGTCTGGTAAGCCATTTTTTAACATTATATCACTGTAATGAGTTTCAGTAGCAAATATTTATAAATCAGGGTGGTAGGGAGGTGTTAGGGAGGATTGTTGTCCTCAAAGGTTCAAGTGGGTGCTTGAAAATAGGGAGTTGGTGCTTCCTTCTAGTTGGTGCTAGAGAAACCAGAGATATGGTGCTTCCTTCTAGTTGGTGCTAGAGAAACTAGGGAGTTGGTGCTTCCTTCTAGTGGGTGCTAGAGAAAACAGAGAGTTGGTGCTCTCAGCAAGTAGCAGCTTGCAAAACTGAGGTTGTAGCCTCATTATGAGTCGGTTCTCATATGTATGATAATGTAAAGAATGTAACTATTACGTATCATATAAAGAAAAAGAGGTTTTTACCCTATATGGGTTTCCTTGGGAAATATTTGTCTCTGTGTTTCTCATATATGTGACTGATGTTGGATGTGTCATTGTTTATTTCCCTGCATTATTGTGATCATCATTGAGTGCCTTGTAAAGATGCTAAAAGAAGCATAATTGTTTAAGCACGGTGACAACTGATTCACCCCCCCACCCCTCTCAGTTGTCCAATAGGATTCCCTCAGTTAATTTTCAGTATTTAAATTGATATGTAATGGTTGAAGGCCTAGAGTGTGTAAGTGTTGTTGATGCTAGAATGAACTTAGATAAAATTTCAGTTGCATATTATGTTATGATTGGTTATGGGATCATAACTAGGTTAATTCAGGAGAGATACTCCTTATATAACAATGAATATCCATAGAGCTAGTCACGTGTGAGACCATAATATGGTTGGATGTGGAAGTTCTATAGTGCTATGTGAGTGCTCAATGGTATCTACTGCATATCTGATGTTTTGATTGCAACCTCTTTGCCAACACTGAAGAGCACTTAAGGATTATATTCTTGGTGTTGTGTTTGGTGGAAAAGGAAGGTAACCAAATAGTTAGGCAAGCAGTAGGAAGTGTGTGGATGATGTTTTGAATCATTGGCCAGACCTTCCAACTCATCATGGTGGAACACATGACATAGGTATGTGGTATTATGTAGCCAATGCATGGATGCATTGTGTAGATGTGACCATTGGTATTGGCACATTTATTTTTATCTTATTAACTATTGCATTGTGAAAATTCTATGTGACTGATAATACATGTGTATGTAATGATTAGTTCATTCCAATTGAGAGTTGGATTAATAGAAGTAATGAAATTGTAGTTGTAAACAATTCTAAGAGAACTTTGTGATTTTGTTTTGAATCATTTCCATGAAAATATATATCTTGTACATGAGATATTGACAATTTGTTTGGCTGAGGAATGTTGAAATTGCAGGAGGAAAGGGGTCTGGGATATGGCAGTGTTGTAAGCCCATAAAGAAGACCAATGCCTATCACTGCAAGAGTCAATTTTTTACGAACAGAAGCTCATGTCTAGAAGTTTTATTTTTCCTATCTAAAACAGTTTTGGGAATTATGATTTGATAATTACTGACGAATTGTTTTGGCCGAATGTAAATTGAAGAAATTGCAGGTAGAATGGTCTTGGATATGGCAGGGATGTAAGCCCATAAGGAAGACTGATATCTATAGCTGCAGAGCCAACCATTTTGAGCAAAAAGATCATGCTTGAAAAAAATTATTTTCCTGTATAAAACAGATTTGACATTTATATTTGAAATGGTTATAATGATATCTCATGATGGCTGTATGTGTATAATATAGATGATATGTTGGATATGCAAGATGGAAAGCATGGAAAAGGATACTATTGTGACATGAGAACCCTGTGTCCCTAGAAATATTCTTGTGCAAGAGAACCTTGGTCATGAAAGATGGATTTCCAGAGGGATTGCATATCAGAGAAGGGGATGCCTGAGCTTGGGCCTGGAAGGTGAGTGACCAAAAGGAAGAGGAGACTTTGATAGCTCTTGATTGGGGTCATGCAAACAATGGGTATGTCAGGGAAAATAGTGAGACAAGTTAACGAGACAACCATATGGATGCAGATCCATGAACCGCACAGATAAGTATTGTATTGGATTATGAAAATTTACTCATACAATATGAAAAAGAATAAGAATTGTATTCACAAATTTTTAACTGACATGCTCGCTAATTTGAAATATTGTAGGAAAACGATGAATGTTGAAGATCTATAAAAGTACCAGACTATGAGAGAAAAAAAGGTGATGTTGGAGAACCTAAATGACAAAGGCATGGAAGGAAGGAAGTCCAATGGACTTGCTACAACTGGAGTTATAGAACCCACAACTCTGAAACTTCTTGGCTGAGTGCACTGAAGTCAGGGAGAAGTGGAACAGCCTGAGGGACTACATGGCAGAGAAAGGGGTTCATTTCTTTGGGTTATGCAGGGCTGACAGGGAAGGAGAGCTTCTTGGTTGGAATTGCTGCGAGAAATATAAATTCTGAAGATCATCATACATGTTTTGGGTTGGAATGCCGATACATACATGTTTTAGGCCAGAGTTCCTATGTATATAAGATTGGGCTGGATTGCCTGTGTGAATTAAGGCCAGAGGGCCTGGAATTGTAATGTTAATAGCATTGGAATGGTGTTGTGCACTGAGGACAGTGCCAAACCAAGGGGAGGGGGATGTAACATCTTGGTTCTAACCCTTATAAACTATAATGTGTTATGTAAATATGACTTAGGCTGGTGAGCCGGTAAAGTTGAAAAGGGGCCAAAGTGCCTAGAAAATGTAACACTCCCTATACATTAATAAAATACACCATTGGTTGCAAGACTGACAAGGGCAAAAGAGATAGGGGGCTATGATTCCATGAGAGAGGGGGCTTGAGCAGATAAGTCTTGTTATTATTATTTTATTTACCCATAATTGATTTTATGGAGAAGAGGGGGTTACATGAGCTTCTTGGGAGGGAGGCCATGTGGCTCTTGTCTTCATGTAATTATTTAAACATCCCTTGGGGGTTGTTTTGGGGTCGTTCTTCCCTTGGTTTGTCCTCTTCTCACTACTTCACTTATTCTTCTTCCTCTTCACTCACTACTTCTAGTTCGTGTGCTCTTAGGTTGAGCATGGAAACGAATGGCAGGAACAGGAGAGCCATCGTTGAATGGTTGTAATGACTTATTGATCAATCCTGGAGGGAATGGATGCCTTTGTGCATGAAATTGATGGCAATTCGAATGGAACTGTCCACAGCTGAGAGTCCTTGGAATTTCCAGTAGGGGTATTTTCTAACCAGTAGCACTGGAGCCCTAGAGAGAAATGGAACAGCCTCAGGGACTGCATGGCAGAGAAAGGTGTTCATTTCTTGAGGTTGTGCAGGCTGAGAGGGAAAGAGAGCTAGAAATTAGGATTTTTGTGAGGTTGGGAAACCTGAGAGCTACTTAGCCAACTACTGTGTATTTATACTTGGCCTAGGACCCATCCTTGTGGATTCATAGCCCTGGATTAGGGGTGACCTATTATTGAGAGTAAATGAACAACAACGTCTATGGTTGGGAGGTATGTCCTTTGTCTGCATGCAATTGGTGAATGTTTACTTGCAAAGATAAGTGCTCTCTGTGTTTTATGTTTAATGTATTTCGCTATGTATTTAATTATCTCTAAGATATGTATTCTAATGTGTTTGTCTGTTGGTTATTTGTTGTGAATGGCAGGTTGTTTATCGCTTTTATGTTGTGGCATGGATCTTGTCTTATGCATGTGGTGTGCATTATCCTAACATTGTTGAGAAACCCTTTGTCTTAGAATTAGAGATCAGAGAACTGAGTCTTGGGACTGCAGCGTGCCTAGCTTGTGGGTGGTTGGGTGTGTTGTAGCCTGTTTAAGTGGTGTAGCCCGGCCTCTCGGTGGTCGGGTATGTTACATTTGGGCTATTAAGGATACAGGTTCAACTCTGGTGGAGTCATATTTTTACACATACCAACCATTGGAGGGGTGCCATGTGGAAGCCCACGACTAGGCCACGTGGCACCATATTCTCCTCGATCTTAATGGCCATTGATCCATGGCTTAACACCCGATTGGTCCATGATCTCTATTTAAACAGCATGGAGGGTCATTTTCTGATGATCAATTGTGAGAAACTATCTTGAAAAATCTCTCTGTAATCGTTTTCTTTTGCATTAACAAACTGCTCCAAGTGGTCACAATGGATGGGGCTGTGGATGTTTCCCCATAGGGGTTTTACCATGTCAAAACATCGGTGTGTTGATCTTTGATCTGGTTGTGTGAGTGGTTAATGAAGGTATTTTTCTTCTGTTGGAATACCTGTGTTGTCGAATAGGGACAGGCCCTACACAAATTTTTCCTTGCCACCACCCCTGGTTATTTGGTTGAGGGCCCATGTGATATAGGAGAATCTCAACACAAAACTGCAATAGAAATTGGCAAGGCCTACGAAGCTTCGAAGATCAATCAGCATGGTTGGGTCTGTCAAGTCACGGATGACTTGGATCTTGGCTAGATCAACATGCACACCATGCGCATCAACAATGTAGCCTAGCTACTGGACCCTAATCGTGTTGAAGGAGCATTTTTCCAAGTTGGAATATAGCTTTTGTTGTCACAGAGTGTGCATAACCTATTGAATATGTTGCAAGTGTTCTTCCCAAGTCTTGTTGCATATGAGGATGTCATTTAGATACACCACCACAAAATAATTAGTGAAAGTTCACAATAAATAGTCCTTCATCCTCATGAAAGTTGTTAGGGAATTTGCCAAACCAAAGGGCACGACCAGCCATTCAAAAAGATCTTATTTTGACTTGAAGGCAGGTTTACATACATCTGTCTATTCTATTAGGACCTGATGGTAGCCAGACTTAAGATCAATCTTATTGAAGTATTTGCCCCCCTTGAGTTTATCAAGGAGATCATCGATTCACAGAACCGGGTATTGGTTTCTGATTGTGATTTTATTTAGGGACCAGTAATCAATGCAGAGTCACGAGGTCCCATCTTTCTTTTGCACCAGCATGATTGGGCTTCCACAAGGTGATGAGCTAGGTCGGATGTTCCCCTTGTGGAGTAGTTCTTAGATTTGAAACTTGATCTCCTCATATTCTATCAGAGATAGATGATAGGCTGACCCATTGGGTTGTGGTGCATCGGGGGTCAGATCGATGGGATGCTTGACCTGATAGTGCAGAGGTACCCCAGTAGGTGATGAGAATATGTCTTTGTATTCTTCCACGATCTTATCCAGTTGCTTTTGTTGTGTGGAGAGGTCAGTCGTGGAGGTCATGGATTTGGTTGCAACTTTTCACTCACTCCGAAAGTGAGTCATGAAGAATACAAAATTCTCGATCAGAGAAAATACCTTCCTTCATTGCTTGGCAAAGATCAAGGAAATAACACTAGGTGTCACTACCTCAGGTATCCTGTACATATTCTTGTTCAAAGTAATAATAACACTGCGAGGCCTAGACTCATATACAGAATGACATTTCCATAAATAATGTTGGCCCAAAAGAACATCATAAACTTCAAGGGGAGAAACATCACATAATAAATCATCTTTGAATGGCTTAATGTCGTATTATAGGTGACATTTTTGGTTGATGTGAAAATCGCTTTGTTGACGGAGCCATCTGATAGTGTAGGGCTACGGGTGTGGTGTTGTTGGCAGGTCTAGTCGCTTGATGACCTATGTTCAGATGAGGTTATTTTTTCTACCTCTATCAATGATGAAGTGAAACAAAGCACCTTTCCCCTACATCTGTGAATGAAAGAGTTGGTCGCCTTCCTCTGGTTCATGAGGTTCATCGAGCTGGATCTTGGTGGTAGCAGTGGTGGAAATGGGTTCTGTGTCAATGATTTGTCTCCCCTTTTCTAGTTCTGACTCAGAGTCGGAACCTGCATATGATTCAAAGATTTTTACCTTGGCCACCAATGACTGTTTTGAGTGGAAATCAATAGTGTTATTCCAGGGGCTCTTATGGAAGTTGCACCACTTCCCGACATATTTCTTCATCTTCCCAATATCCTTCTTTTCTTGTGGCTTGGACTGGTTGTCTTGAGGTTTCCCATCTTTTCTTTTTCCTTTGTGTTGTGGGTTGGGGCTGAACTTGCCCTTCTATTTCTATGAGGGGTTCCCAGACCCAACTGTCACATGTTTTGTTTAAGCTTCTGCTCAGTTTTGACAGCATATCGATAAGCCCCGCCCAAGGATGAGATGTCCAAAAACTCCATTTCCATCTGATTGTATCTATGCAGACTACTGCATTACTTGAGAACCATATGTCACACATAATATTTGATACCCAGCTTAGTGCACAAGGTATGGAAGACACTGGTGAACTCTAGCACAGTTTGGTCTCTTTCTTGCCATAGTCTGGTCCATCTTGTATACAAGTCGTCATAACTTCCAACAAGGTAGTATTTTTCCTTAATATCATCCCTGAAGGAACCCCAAGTGGGTGCAAATACAAATAATGTGGATCCCTCTATTTTCTTTTTCTCACAGAAAGTCTCTAACCAATCTTTGACACGGGGGACAACCTCGAGGAGCACCAATGTAATCTTTTCTCTATCGGAAAAGATGTGGACAGAAAAATACCCTTTTAGAAGATTTAACCATTTATCTATGGCATTTGCATCTATTTTACCTTCAAATATAAGAATATCAAAATTGATTTGTACCTTGAAGAGGTCGGTGCCTCCGCTTGAGGTGAATATGTCATTTGTCGACAACCTTCAAAGTATTTATGCAAAGTTGTTCATAATCTCATTCCTCTGTCGCTCAAGGAATTCCTAGAGAAATTTTTTGAAAGGATCTCCTGTCCTGACATCTTTCATTTTGCCCGTCATGGGTGGTTTATTGGGCATGCGAGAGCAGTTTTCCTCAAGAGAAACAAGCTCGAGACCCAACTCTCTATACCCTGATCATGTTGGGGACATGGATTAAAAAAAATGACAAGGAGTGGACCGCTCCGATACCACTGATCTGGATTTAGGAGCAAAACGAAATGAAACCATAGATTTATAACATTAACACAGAGACACAGTGAACAATAACATAGATACAGTAAAAATTTCCTTCTGTTAAATAAGAAATATGTTGAAAAGTGTAAAATGCAGACTGAAAACAAGCTTTCTAGAATGGTGGTAGCTTATCTTTGAGAAGAGATATGATGGATACACTCATTCGTAACAAGATGAGTACAATGAGGCTTTGAAGGCCTTTTACAATAACATGAATGCCAAAACCCTAGACATCCAAAAACCTAACCCTAGGAGATGAAGCGCCAAAATTCATGTGGAGCCCGTTGGGGTAAGTTAGTACATCAACTTCCCGGGGTTGTAACTTTTGCATATGATCTTGTTTTAGGGCACATGATATCTCATTGGAAAGGCATTGACGAGGAGCTTCATTTAGGGGCTCAATTATATCCTTTGGATATCATTGAGGTGCTTGATCACAAAAAAGTTACGTTTAGGTTGTTGGAGATACTTCACACACACCTAGGATTTCTTTTTCCTAAGGTTTTCCCTATGTTTATTATTTTTTATTCAGTCTCCTATAGTTTAGGCATAATATTCCTCTAGGAGAATGTTCTCTTCAATTCACACTTCAGTTTGATCAGTTGAGTGGATTCTAGATGCCACATTGGGATTATCACCATGCAGCATTGGGATCATCACTAGCTAATTCACATTATCCTAGGGATCATCACCATACTAGTGCATCACACAAAATTCCTTGATCTCCTCCTCGCTTCACTCTATTTCAGTCAGTTAACTCAAGACTAAGAGACTAGTTAACTCAGACTAGGTGGCAGTTCACTCTCGTAACTGCTTGAGAGACTAGACTAGGTGGAAATTTACTACCATAACTATTGGTGTGTGTCTAGATCACTCTAGACCACTACTATGGCACCTTGGCTTATCTTCCAGTGTGCATTAGTTGAGTTATACAGGGCATATCATGTGTAAATGATCATTCATTCATTTTGTTAATGAGAATTCTTCAATTATTTCTCTCGTGCTTCTCTTTTCTCATTTTTCTTTGTAAATTGTGTATGTCATTTGCTAACTAGATCTATTTTGTGCAAGCCCAACACATTTACATGGTATCAGATTCGATGGGTTGTTAAGGAAAAGACACACCAAATTGTTTTTCCAGGTACCGAAGATTGAAGACAACGGAAAAATGGAATTTCCAAAATAATTCATTCTTACACCGTATAATTTCTTTGCATGGAAGGAGAAGATGATAATGAATCTTTGAGCCAGAGGATTATATAGGTTAACCATGAACATGGAAACCGAACCAACATTAGCCATAGAAAAATCCAAGTATCTAAATCAAATGGATGAAGCGTTTGGAACTATTTGTAGTCTCATTTCTCTTGAACTCATCTTTCACATATCCTCCTATAAAACTCCCAATGAAGGTTGGACCACCATGGAAGGGATTTTTGGAAAATAGGACGAGATGAGGGGACACATGCTCAAGGTGGAATTGCTCACTTTGGATCCAAAAACCTTCGACAATCTCCAATATTTCTTTACCAAATATAAGGATTTTTTGTCTCAACTCAAGGCTTGTGGGCTTGATAAATCTGAGGAGAAACAAATGGTTCTTACCATTCTCTCCAAACTTGGTCCATATACTCACTATTTGTATCTACATTTCATTTAGTTAGTCCCACCTCTGGAGCCACCTAGACGATGCCCTCTCTTGAGTCCTTTATCGAGTCTCTGACACGAGAGTAGAACAAGCTCATCAATATGGGAAAAATCAAAGGACCAATGGTGCATGAAATTACTATGCAAGATGCTAGCATTCATCAATATCATAAATCTAAAGACACAGACAAAAGGAAATCACTTGAAAATACAAAGAAGGAAGGGTACTCAAAACCCTTCAACGATGCCTCCAGATGGAAGAAAAGGGGAGAAATGCACTTACTTCCATAAAGTATTCCACCCAGAATCCACATGTATGTAGAAACAGATAGATCAAATGGCCCAAATACTTTAGCAAAACAATCTTGGAGATCGCATCCCCGAGGGTTCCAAGAAGAAGAAGCTAGAAGATCAAAATCTCAAGAAAGACAATTCTAGCCATGCTTTGATTTCCATCAACTCCTCTCTCGATGCTTGGATCATAGATTCAGGTGCATCACACCACATGGATTCCACAAAAGAATTATATTCTTCATTGGATGCATGCAAAGGTCCTCCTATTTTTATGGAGGACAACTCTCTAGTCGAGGTCACCGGCAAAGGAAGAATTGAACTTACAAACGAAAGCTTCAAGAATGTGCTACACGTTCCCAAAATTTTCGTCAATCTTCTCTACATGTATCAGATGACAAACTCTGGCACCGGAAAAAGATTCATATTCACACCTGATATAGTGGATATCTATGACATGTAAACCAATTCCATGGTTTCTACCAGTGAAGTAAATCATCAATCTCGACTCTACACATTTTCTGAATTTATTGAACCAAATTTTGCATTACTACTTACCCATGTTGATGAAAGCAGTAGGATATGGCACAAAAGATTTGGGAATTTAAATTTCAGATATATGCAATAGCTTAGCAAGCAGGGAATGGTTGATGTTCTATCTTTATATCCACTTCTCCAAAGGAATTTGTGAGGGATTTGTTCTTGGAAAACACCCTCAAGAGAAATTTGACAAAGGAAAGACTCAGAAGGATTCCTTTCCTTTAGATCTGATCCATGGTGACCTCATGGGCCCTTGTCCACATTCATCAATCAGT
>JASDQU010346564.1:1930-12311 GCA_032191745.1 Picea mariana
ATGTTGTGTCTCTTGTGAATGTGTATTTCTCAGTGATCTTATTCTTATGATGCTCTTATCTATTGAAATGCAAAGAACTATAATAATGGCATAAACATTAACATTACTTCGACACTATATTATTATCTATAGCTTTGGGACGTTTTTTAGAGAATGAGGGCACAATTGTGATTCAAATCTTGTCAGTTTGAGGGGGTTATACCTCAGATATGACCATGAGACTTCTCCTAGGGGCTTTTGGTAGCACGATCTATCCTTCTATAAAGTTTCAAGGGTTTTGGAGGCCTCCTTCATCAGGGACGAAATATTGAGCTAGTTAGTCTTCAGGAGGGCACAATATTGATTGAGGATTCAACAGTTTGGAGGAGTATATCTTGGCATATGAGCTTGAGACTTCAGAGAGGGATTCTATTGGCCCTGTTGTCGTCCTTATACACACTTGCAAATGTGAGCAAAGTCCATCTCACTTAGTGTGTCCTTCGAGGCATAATGCCTAGGTTCACAGCCCACATTGTCACTTTGATTGAAACCTCTTCCTTCTAGGCTTACTCTTAGGGAAGCCAAGGGGGTTAGACCCTAGTTACTATATATGATTAACGTTATGTTCTAGGAATTGGTTTTAATTAGTTACAAGGTTGGGGGGGGAACTAACCTAATATGCAAAGGTAGCAATGCAAGATGACAAATTTACTTATGTCAAGCAAACCCTTCCCTAAGTCAACTAAGACTAGTGCCTAAGGTTGGGCAAAGGGGTCAACTAATGTTTGAGGAGAGTTGATTACAAAGTGATTACAAAGATTACAAAAGTACAACTATCCCACAACAAATATATACAAGTACTTATAGAAATAAATGAAAGATGTTACAACAATTATGAACAAGAGATATAAGATACAAAATAAACAAGTTAACCAAGTGCTTTAATGTGTAGGAATTTGAAAAAGATTCAAAGCATAAAGATCATACACATTAAGCCAAGCATGCCCCAATAGCACTTACTCTATTGGATTGCTTTTCAATGACAACCACAACACTCAATATCCAAAAAGATGATGCCTCCAAATGGGATGTGCTATCTCTTGAAAGATCACACCATAAAGATCACTTAATAGATAAATTGAAAATCTTTAAAGAAAAAGTGATCCACAATACTAAAGTTGACACTTAGATAATTAATCCACAAAGAGATAAAAGATAAACTTGCATGTAGAAATGAAAGAGATGTGTGTTTGCAAGTAAAGTTTTAGACAACCATAAGATATACCAAAGATAGTGATGCCTAAAACACTAAGTGGATTAAGGGTTTCTTAAAGATTATTAAAGATTTTACTTTCCTAACTAAGTGTAAAACCAAAATCCTCCTCCCCCAATTACCAAATGGCTGCTAGATTCTCAAGAAGTGAGGCAACGAGGCCCACCCTAGCTTCATAGGTAAACCCTAAAGGCTTGAGTACTCCCAGAAAGGACGTCGCGTGTCATGAGACCGTCCCCGGCCTAGCACCTTCTGTTGCCTTCCTCAAGCCCTGTTTTAGATGACGAAGACGGTGAATTTAGGTGTCCTATTAATTCTAATATATTATTATGCCTAAGGACTAAGTTTTTTAATGTGTTTATGAGTGTTTAAGTGACTTTTACTTGCCCAAAATTAGTGAAATAGTGTCAAAACCGAAACTTATTCAGCCCCAAAAGATGTGTTGCAAATCATGAAATTGAAGCATGTAGACACATCTAAAACATGTAAAGGAAAGATGAAATAAAGAGTTACTCCATCATCATTCACTTAACCATATACACTTGCAAGCTTAAAAGAAATGGATGATATGCAAGGACAAGAACAACTTGCCAATATAAAAGAAAATTGTCTTAGATCATCATCACTTAGCCATGTGTGTTATTGCATTAAGAAAGTGTGCCAATAAATGAAAGGTACTTGCTGAAATAAGAATGTACCCCTACACCATATACATGCTCCACATATATTTCAAGCTTAAATGATGGCAAATGGCCTTAAAGATAAGTTTTTGCAAATTTAAGAGATTACTTTCAAACCACAACACCTAAACCATGTGATATTGCATTGAAACATGTGTTATGAAACTTGAAGAAATTTAGAGCATGTGAATAAGATTATGCCTTAAGGGCTTATGCTAAGATATAGTAAGTGTATGATATCTACCTCTAGAAAATTTTAACCACATAAGCATAAATAAATTATCAACACATTACTAATCTATCCATACTACATTGGGGATGTCTCACCCAAGGTGTAGGAAATTATGAGACAAAACTTGAAATTGAAAGCCAAAAGAAACATAAACCACTCACAATGGCACAAGGTGGAGGCAAGCCTACCTTTGTTGTGCCAAAGAGGGTTGATGTGAAAATAAAACAACTATTAACACAAAACTAGCCACACAATCTTGCCCTGGTGACAAGTGGGGCAAAAGAATAACAAATTGTTGAAAATAAACTAAGCCCTAGCTTCACGATTTGGGTGGGTTGGATGATCCAATATCTCACCCAAGGTGTAGGAAAAACTAACTTAAAACAAATGAAACTAGATACAAGAGAATGCAAACCTAAAGGGAACTTCCCGGGGGTTTGCTACAATGCTAGAAAAATGTAGGAGAGAGATGAGATTTGTTACCTACACAAATGAGAGACTTTGATGTGTTGTGTGACCGAATGTGGGCAGCGTAACCCCTTGTACCTGGTAAGAACCTGCAAAACCTAGCAAGTTATTGCTTGCTGGAAATGTTGCACAACACAAGAAAAGTTAAGAAAAAATTATGTTTTTAGGCAGAAATTTTTCACATAAAATATCCAAGTAAAAAATATGATTTTGGATGACCTATCTATGATGGTTAGCTAACTGAAATATGATGTGAAGTGAACAGAAAATAAGATTAGAAAAATCATGGAGTTTGAATAGGCCTTGAGGGTGGACTCCTCCTTGAGGCTATCCCTACAAACCCTAGAGGCAAACCTGCAAAACTTCAAACAAAACGTGAGGCATACAAGTAAATAATATGATTGAATGAACTAAAAATATAAAATACTTTACACTACTAGCCACCCAACATATATAGATCAACAATACTACTATTGATGAACCTACCCAAGTAAACTACTTTACCCAAAAATCTACTCAATACTACAAAAGATACCAAAAAACACAATACCACCTCATGTGTAAGAAGAAAACCAAACTAATCTTGGTTACTTCAAATCCTCCAAAGCTTCTTATTAATCCAAAAGGGAGAGTCTTGCAACAACAAGTTGCTCCAACACTCTCAAGAGAAAAATGGATGGATGCAATGTGATCAAGAGAGAGAGAGAGATGGGGCAAAAATCTAGTAGCATAACACTAGCTCAAAGAATGGTGAATAAATGAGTGAGGGAGAGGATGTATTTATACCCAAAGAGGAAAAGTGACCCCTCCTAGATCAATGCCAATTGTTACATCCCAGCCACAAGAGGGAATCCCAAGGAGAGGGCGCACCATCTAGGGTTTGGGCAAGGATTGATGAGGTGGATGAGTGAGGTGGAGTGTGGGACCAAGCAAATGGATGAGGTGGTAGGCTAGGAAGGGCGCACCACTAAAGGGAGGGGCCCATAGCTCAATCAAATGATATTTCAAAGGTTTCCATGTGAGGGGGGGTGCAAATCCCCCTAGGGGACATGAGGGTATGGATGAGTGAGTGTGTAAGTGGGTGTGTAAAGGTTAGGAGGTGGGTTGGGTAGGTTAGGAATCATCTCTCACACCCTTTTCCATCATTACTTTACCCATTTAACTCATAAATTACAAAAATGACATTTTGACTATGTCATGACTTAGCAATTAAAATTGTTGTTTTGACTGACTGAGACTCCTGGTAGACAAACACCTAGAAAAAGTTGTCCGACTGAGATGAAACTTGGTCCAAGGGTGTAGGGGGTCTCATTCCATTTATTTTGAGCAAAAATACCCCTAGCAAAATCCCAAGAACCTAGTTTTTACAATATTTGCTCAAAAACAATTAATTAATTAAATAATTAAATTTCCAACCTTAGGAAAGTTTAATTAAACTTAATTAATTAAAAAAAACACTATCTAGACTCGATGGAGTTTCACGAAACTTTCTAATATGTCATACATGGTCATTTACATCATTCGTAAACAATAGTTACCAGAGGATAACTCCATTAGAACGCCCTTCACCACTTTGGAGGAATTATTGTTGGTGTGAGGGGAAAACTCAAAGGAAATTAATAAGGCTAAACATTCCAATCAATAACCCGAGGATAAAAAACCTTCAGTGAAAGGAACTCTCCTAATGAATAAATCCCAAGGTAACTGACCTAACTATGACCCGTGTACACCTATTACATTATTAACCCACACAGGGGTGCGGAAATTCCGTTTACAAAAATGTGTGTTGGAGGCATAAATTGCCTAGTAGAACCAAACTGTCTTTGACATATTAGCATCTGATGATGCATCTCTTCATGGCACATGGATTTGACCCCGTAGTTGGATAGGTGGTCAACATGCCCCAATCTATCATTTGGGTGAGTTTGGTGCTATTCAGAGACCTTCACTTGGGCTGAAATATTGGTCTTCTTAGCTCTACAGCAGAGTGTGCCATCAGCTATGGGGGGGTTTGGACTTGACCCTGGTCCTTCTTGTTCTTCAGTGTATATCCAGCCTTTTGAGGCTTGCATCTTATTATCGGGAGCATTTTGTAGCAGCTCATATCTTGTCTATTGTAGCCATCTGATGTTATTCCAGATCTTCATCCACTTTGTATCAGGTTCTTGCTTTTCATAATAATAAAGGTCAGATCTATGATGTTTGGTTCCATATCTTGTGTACTGGTTAGATCTTGTAATTGCATTGAGTATATCTTCAAATCTGTGCTTAATAACTAAATATAACCCTAAGGTCGAAACTTGAGAGGCCAACCTGCAAACACACACAAACAAACAGTTAAATTAGTGGATAGTTAGTGTTCCAAGCAAAAAATTTGGATTGGGAACATTACAGTGGTATCAAAGCTCTGATCCTCCCATCCTGTGAGGATTAGTGTACGCAAAAATTCAGTGGCATTTATATGGGCAGAAGGAGAAAACAGACAAGTGAGGCAGAAGCCGATATGGAGGATTTAGGTGAGGATAGAGAGCTGCAAGGCTTGACCATCTTAACACAGGAACTTCGTAAATCCATAAACCAGACAGAGAGTGCATTGGTCAACCACTTATAGGAAAACCGGGAGGAAAACCGTAGGGGACAGGACGAAATATCAGAGACCTTAAGGAAGGTGGATGAAAACCAAACAAGGATAGAAGAACTGTTGATGGAAATGAATCACAAGGGGAAAGGTCCAGAATCGTATCTCAATAGGGAAACTAGTGGATCTCATGGAGGGAACAGGTATCAGCAAGAACACATTCCCTATCATCATTTTGAGGGAATCCATGGAGGGGGAGCACCACAGGGACATATAGGTAGCAGGGTTACTCCTAGGTCGTACTTTCCCTCATTCACAGATGAACCCACACAACCCAATTACATATATGAGTTTGATTATCTATTTGATCAATATTCCAGGGAGTACAACTCATTGAGCTTACCAGTTCAGAGGTAGATCACCCTAGATCAGTTTTGTGGATTAAAATTCAAAAACAAGCCCAAGCCGTACCATAGAAGAAGCTATGAGTTTAAGCGCGGGGTCGGGAAGATGGAGATTCCCTACTTTGATGGTTCGGCCAAGATGACTGCACAGGCGTGGGTACAAAAACTAGACACTTACCTGCAACTTAACCCCATGAGGGAGATGGAGGCCATCAAGTTTTCCACCATGTATTTGGATGGAAAATCTCATGATTGGTGCTATCATGGATTGACCACACTTGGCCACAATCAAATAGTGGCATACACAGAGTTTACTCAGAGACTCATTGACAGCTTTGACTAGGGGGATCCTGAGCTACATTTTAGAGAACTCACACAGCTCAGATAGACAGGAGCGTCAAAGGTGTATATTGAGGAGTTGCAGAGGCTAGAAGTCATGGTGCAGGGTGTGTCACAGTCTAGACTCATGATGCTCTTCACTAAGGGTGTGATGGAACCCTTAAAGGGTTGGGTGAAGGCCTTTAAGCCTACCAACCTGCAGGATGCTATTTGGAGGACGAGAGATCTAGGCCCAGCTACAAAACTGAAATTTGTGCTTAGACCACCTTTGAACACCAGAGGCAGAGATCAAAGACCTCCAATGAACCCAGGAGGAAGAGACCCAAAGGGGTTGGATAGAGGAAGAGGTAGGATGGATGAGAATACTATAAGGGAATTGAGAAGGAAACAACTATGCTACACATGCAAAGAGCCATGGAACCCATCCCAAAAGTGTATGGGTTGTGGCCAAGTCCATTACATTGAGGTGACATCAGATAATGAAGAGGATGAGGATTTTGGCCACATTCAAAACATGGAGGAAGACACCACCGAAACTGTAGAGGAGGAGGCTACAGGTCACGAAAGTACAACATAGGAGAGAGCTACATTATCATCCATCAGTGGGGTACCAAAGTACAACAATTTCAGGATGAGAGGAGTATTGCACAGAAAAAAGGTGTCAGTGTTCATTGATGGGGGTGCTTCTCACAACTTCATTGACTCAACATTGCTACAGAGGAGGCATATACCCACAGTTGATTTTTAATGATTCAAGGTGGAGGTAGCAAGAGGGAGCACCATGCCATGTAACAAGTACATTCCAGGGATGAAGCTTACACTGGGTAGGTATGATTTAGTACAGGACGTTTATGTGATGGACCTCCCTGACACAAATATAATCCTTGGAGTACAATGGCTTAGTAAGTTGGGGCCTGTTGATCGCCTATTCAACTAGGGGGTCAACTCCATGTGCTATGAAGATATGCATCATCATATGAAAATGTGTCGAAGACAGTTTGGTTCTATTGGGCAATTTATACCTCCAACACATGTTTTTGTAAACGGAATTTCCTCACCCCTGTGTGGGTTAATAATGTAATAGGTCTGCATGGATCATGGTTAGGTCAGGTACCTTGGGATGTTTTCATTGGAAGAGTTTCTTTCACCGAGGGTTTTTTATCCTTAGGATTTTAATTGGGCTTTTCAACCTTATTAATTTCCCTTGAGTTTTTCCCTCACACCTGCAATAATTCCTCCAAAGTGGTGAAGGGCGTTCTAATGGTCTCATCCTATGGTGGCTATTGTTTAGGAATGATGTAAATGACCATGCAAGACATCATAGAAATTTTACCGGAATTTCGTCGAGTCTAGATAGGTTTTTTTAATTAATTAAATTTAATTAATTTTCCTAAGGTTGTGATTTTAATTATTTAATTAATTAATTGTTTTTGAGCAATTATTGTAAAAACTAGGCCTTTCGGTTTTTGATAGGGATATTTGTGCTAAAATAAAATGGAAAGGCACCCCCTACACCCTTGGGCGAAGTTTCATCTCAGTCAGACAAACTTAGCTAGGGGTTTGTCCACCTGGAGTGCCAGTCAGTCAAAACAACAATTTTAATTGTTAAGTCAAAAATGTAATTTTTGTAAATTTGAGTTAATGGGGTAATGTAATAGTGGAAAAGAGCAAAAGAGGTCATTCTTTACCTACCCAACCCACTCTCTAACCTTTACACACCCCCTTACACAACCAACTCACTAAATACCCACGCTATGGTGTTATCTTTTAGGTGTTTGAGTTTATTGTGTAGTGTTGAGTAGATCTTTAATAAAGTAGTTTACTTGAGTAGATTAGCAAAGAGTATTCTTGTTGGTTTATATATGTTGGATAGCTAGTTGTTTGAAGTATTTCATATTGTTAGTTTATTCATGCATATTATCTACTTCCATGCTTCATGGTTTGTCTTAAGTTTTGCAGGTTTACCTCAAAGGATTATTGGGAAAGCCTGAAGAAGAAGTCTTCCCTCAAAGCCTTCTCAAACTCCTAGCTTTACTTAGTCTTATTTTATGCTTACATTCTATTTATATTTCAATTTGATAATCATATTAGATAGGTCATATAATTGCAATTTCATTTGGAGATTTTTAAGTGAAAAAATTATGCGTAAAAGCCATAAATTTTTCTTAACATTTTTTGTGTTGTGCAGCATTTTCAGCAAGCATTTGCTAGTTGGTTTTTGAAGATTCTTACCAGGAATAAGGATATATGCTGCCCAAATTCACTCTCACAACACCCCCAAAGAGCTTCCACTAGTTGGGTAACGAATCTCTTCTTCTATCTATTCATTTCTAGCGTTGTAGCAAGCCCCCGAGAATTTTCTTTGAGGCTTGCATTCTCTTGTTGTATTTCAGCCATTGTATTTTTATTTTTGCAAGTTAATTTATTTCATATACCTTGAGAGAGTGATCGGCTCAACCAACCCCCCAATATCGTTGGGCTAGGACATAGATTCATTTCAACATTCTTTATTTCTTGTCCCACTTGTCATTAGGACAAGGTTGTGTGGCTAGTTTGTTCTAATAATCATTGTTTGGTTTTTCTTTTCAACCCTCTTTGGCACAACATTGGTAGGTTTGCCTCCACCTTGTGCCATTGTGACTGGTTTGCAATACATTTCAAGTTTTGATTAATTAAGTTGCTTACACCCTGGGAGAGACATCCCCATATCATATGGCTAGGATGATAGTTTGTTGATAGTTTCTATTGCTTACATGTTTAAAATTTTCTAAAGATAGACATCACACATATACCCATCTTAGTTTAAGCTTTTGAGGCATAGTTTCATTTACATGTTTTTAGTTTCACTACAATCTAGATAATAGTACATCTAAATGAAATATATATATGGCTAAGTAGTGATGTCTTAGATCAATCTATTCTTGGGCAATCATATCTCTCAAGCTTTTATTTTTTCATTTAAGTTTGCAAGGTACTCATGGACATGTGAATGGTGTAGGACATAGTCTTCCTTTCAGCAAGTTTTTCAATCTTTAGCATGCTATTTTCATGAGATAACTTATATGGCTAAGTGATAAAATCTAAAGAAATCTTTTGTTATAGTTGGCAAGTTGTTCTTGTCTTTCATTTCACATCTTTCTTTCAAGTTTACATACATGGATGGTGAATGACATGGTTTAGAGAATGATCTTTACTTTCAGCTTTCATTTCATGCTTTAAATGTGGATTTACATGCTTCAATTTCATATTTTACAGCACACTTTCAACAACATTTAAGTTTCGGTTTTTTGCAGTTTTCCCTATTTTTGGGCATCTAAAACTTATCTAAAACACTCACAACACATCTTAAGACTTAGTTCTAAGTCATAACAATATATTAGACCAACTATGACACTTAATTCCACCATATTCACCATCTAATACGGGAATTGAGGAGGGCAACAGAAGGTGTAGGTCGGGGACGGTCTCACGGTGCACAGGATGTGTCATTTCCGTGAAAACTCAATTCTTAGGGTTGACTGTGATAGCTAGGGTGGGCCTTGTTGCCTTACTATCTTGAGCATCCAACAACCATTTGGCAATAAGAGGAGGAGGATTAAGGTTTGACACTTAGTTAGAAGGGTAATTAAAATCTATAAATCTTTAAGCAACTCTTAACCACATAGTCTTCTAGGCAATCTTCTTTTGGGATATATCTTATGGTTGTTTAGAGCTTTAGGTTGCAAGCACATACATCTTTTATCTTTCATGAAAGTGTGGTTAAATATCTAAGTGTTAAATCTTTCAAATTGTGTTGAGCATTTATCTTTCAAGTATTTCATATCTTTCACTTATTTCTCCTTATGGTGTGATTCAACAAGAGATAGTGCATCCTATTTGGAGGCATCATCTTGTTGGATCTTGAGTGTTTTAGTGGTTTGCATTGAAAAACAGTCCAATTCTTATTGGGGCATGCTTGGCCTTATGTGAATGATCTTGACATTTTGAATATCTTTTAATTCTCACATCTTGAGGCACTTGTTAATCTTATTCATTTGTATCTTGTGTATCTTATCCATCTTTTTCATAATTGTTGTAATATCTTATACTCATTATCGTAAGTACTTGTAGCATTGTTGTGGAATAGTTGTAACTTTGTAATACTTGTAATCTTTTGTAATTAAACTCCCTTAAACGTAGTTGACCCCTTGCCCAACCTTTAGGCACTAGTCATAGTTTACTTAGGCAAGGGTTTGCTTAACATAAGTTGTTGGAGATATGGATAAAACAGAAGATCACGCAGATGGTCAAGGTTGTCATTGATAGCAATCGATTGTTTATGGAGCACGCACAAGTGCTGGAACACAAGAAGACTAACACGCACAAGGAATGCTGGAACACGACTGCTGGAACACGACTGCTGGAACACGAATGCTGGAACACGACTGC
>JASDQU010346565.1:0-12260 GCA_032191745.1 Picea mariana
TTATTTAATTTTTATGTTTTTGTTTTTTAATTTGTTTTATTTAATGTTTAACTAATCCTAATTACTAACCTAGTTACTAACTTAGATTTTTAACTTAATTAATAATTAATTAATTATTTAACTAGTTGTTTATTAATTAATTTAACCTATCCTAACTATACTAACATTACTTATTACAATCTAACTAACCTATTGTTCTTTTTGTTCATCCTAAGTCTAATTATTCATGGATGGGTGACGGGCGAGAGGTAGTCAATGGGGCCACAGGACAAGGGAGTGAGGGCGCAGCATGTATGAAGGATGCAGCAGGGTGATGGGGGATTGAGCGAAAAGAATGGAGGGAGGAAACGGGATCAACCGAGCCAGACTTCGTCATCACGAGAGAAACGCCAAATCAACAATCAAAGAATCGAGTTGCCTATAATTATAGGACCCCAACAACCTGCACACACATAATTTCCTGATACCTTTCAAATATTTATTAGCATAGTAAAGAAAATAGAAAAATTTCAACTAAAAATAGAGAAATGCAAATTTTGCTGAGATTATTTATATACAAAGTCTGAGCAAAAGAAGTCCTAAAGTTCAGAAGGGGAAGGAGCAAGCTCCTTTCCTTTTAAGATTTGATAATCTATATCAGTTGTACAACTAGTTTTGAATTATGTCTTGGATAGTGGACATTGATACAGATGCAAGCGATGACCATTTTCATGTAAGTGTGTATTGGATCCATCAATAGTAATCAACCAAACTGTCCCATTGGGAAAGACGGTGTCTACCTCATAAGGCCCTAGCCATCATGTATGCATATTACCTTGAAATTCCTTAAAGTGTGAATCATACAACAGAGCCCAATCTCCTTTCTGGAATAATTTCTTCTTAATGACTCGGTCATGCCATTTTGTTATTTGTTGTTGAATCACTGTGGTTTGATGGATGGCATCCAAACGCTTTTCATCAAGCTCATTGAGTTGCTACAGTATGGATTTATGTGCCATAGTCAAGTCAAGGTTGACTGCTGATGCAGTTCTTAAGGTTTTGATTTCGAATTCAATGGGAAAAACAAGGCTTTTTCCATATACCTACTCGTAAGGAGAAAAACCAGTTGTGCTCCTCCAAGTAGTTCGGTAAGCCCATAGAGCTTCATGTAGTCTGTCAGACAAATCCCTACGATTTTCTCTGACTGTTTTAGTAAGAATGGTTTCTATAACTTTGTTGGTACTTTCCACTTGGCCATTGCCTTGTGGATGGTATGGAGAAGCTATTCTATGTAAAACATGATATTTACTGAGTAGAGCTTCAAATTTATGTGATGTGAAAGGGGGTCCTCCATCAGTGACCAATTCTCTGGGAACACCAAACCTAAAAAATATATCTTCAAAAAAGAATGCTAAGACGACCTCTTCTGACGCTTTGATAAGTGTTTTTTCCTCCACCCACTTGGTCATGTAATTTGTACAGACCAATATATAGACTTTCTGATTGGAAGGTCGGTGAATGGGTCCTACAAAATCCATGGCCCATCTCTTAAAAGGCTCTAACACTACTTGAGGCTGGAGCAGCATCTAATCCCTGTGAGTTGGTTGACCCATGCGTTGGCAACTGTCACAAGCTTGGACATAATTCTTGGCATCTTGAAATATGTTGGGCCAATAATAGCCCATCCTTAAAATTTTATGCCCGATCCTTTTATCAGCAAAATGACCCCCACAAGGGCCATCATGGAAAGCTTTCAGCAGATCATAAACCTCATCATCCCTCACACATATCCTGATTTCTTGGTCCAGGCCTGTGTAGAAGAGGTATCCTCCTATCCAGTTGTACCTAGCACTCTTTTGAATAATTTTCCTTCTTTCCCTAGGAGATAGATGTGGAGGTACCTTCCCTGCAACCAGATAATTAGCAATGTCTGCATACCAAGGTGAGTGAGAAGATAGTGCAAACAAATGTTCATCAGGAAAGGAATCGTCTACAGGTGAATTATCATCATTTATATGTAATCTTGAGAGAAAATCAGCAACCACATTTGCTTTTCTTGGTCTATCCACTATAGTGATGTCAAATTCTTGCAGTAGTAACAACCATCTTATCACTCAGGAATTAGTAATAGGTTTATTCATTAGATATTTTATGGTTGTATGATCAATATGAATAAAAGTTGGATAACCAGTTACATAATGCCTGAATTTATTGATTGCATATACTACTGCCAAGAATTCCCTTTCAGTAACTGTGTAATCTAACTCAGCAGGAGCCATGTTCTTACTTATATAGTAGATAGCGTAGGGTTCTTTGTCCTCCTGTTGCCCTAGTACTGCACCAATTGTAGTGTCTGAGGCATATGAAGATATGTGAAAAGGCAGAGCCCAATTGGGCCCTCTCAAAATGGGAGCTGTGGACAGTTTCTGTTTAAGATCTGCAAAAGACAATTCACAATCGCCAGTCCAAAAAAAGTTAACATCTTTTGTTAGTAAAAAAAACAATGGAGAGGCAAGTTTAGAGAAATTTTTAATGAATCTCCCATAATACCCGACGTGCCCTAAAAAACTTCTTACCTCTTTCTGAGTTGATGGAGTTGGAATGTCCAAAATTACCTGGATTTTGGCTAGATCTACCTGAATCCCTGCATAAGAGATGAAGTGTCCTAGCACCACCCCTTCGCACATCATCATATGGAACTTTTCTGTACTTAAAGAAAGATGAGATTGTCTACATCTTTTGAGTACTTTTTCCAGATTAGACAAAGCGTCTTCGAAATCAGTCCCATAAGGTGTAAAGTCATCCATGAATATTTCCATACAGTGATTCACCATATTAGAGAAAATACCAATCACAGCTCTCTAGAAAGTGGTTGGTGCATTACACAAGCCAAATGGGAGAACCTTGTAGAAAAATGTTCCCCAAGGGCTAGTAAAGGTGGTCTTATCTTGGTCTTGTGGGGCAATTTGTATCTAGTTATAGCCATTGAATCCATCTAGGAAAGAAAAATATTTTTTTCCGGCTAAGTTATCTAAAACCTGTTCAATAAATGGTAGAGGGAAATGATCCTTTTGCGTTGCCTTATTCAGGGCTCTATAGTCCACACACACTCTCCACTTACCATTATTTTTAGGCACAATAACCAATGGTGATACCCACTTGTTGTCTGATATAGGATAGATGAATCTGGCGTTGAGAAGTTTCTGAAGTTCTTCTTTAACAATTTCTTTAAGGTTTGGGTTCATCCTCCTTTGCAGTTTGGAAATGGGTCGGCATTCTTATTTGATGTATATATGGTGGGTGCATAGTTCATAGGGGATGCCTTTCATATCCATGTAATCCCATGCAAATGATTCTTTATTTACAATCATTAAATTCATCAGTCGACGAGTTTCAGCGTTGGAGAGATCAGGATTGATGTTCAAGGTTTTTCTAGGTTCGATTTCCACAGCGACACTCTTAGAACTGATTTTAGGAAATAATTCAGTTGTTGTTGTTTCATCATCTACTGTTACAGTGTTTGTTGTTACAGTGACTTTTGTTACAGCTGAATCACTATGATTGTCGACAATTTTGGAGAACATTTCCGAGTTCATTTCTTCCTGGGCCATAGGGTCAAAGACTTTGACCAATTGGTGGTGCATGTGATGTGTAACAGCAGAGGGGTCACAAATAAAGTAGTTTATTAACTCATCCTCCATCTCGTTTTTGAAACTCAGGGCCTTTCCTATAGTTAGCACAGGCAGAGCACTTCCATCCTCAGTGTTCATCCATAGAAAGTTTTCAGGTTCTGCACTGGGTGTAGCATGAGGATACAGGGTAATTTTTTTTGTGTTGTAACCATCAGAGATAGTCATAGAACCAGATCAACAACCTATGAAGGTGTCAGTTGTGGCTAACTATGGTCATCCCAGAATTAGAGGATGGCCTCCCAGACTGGATTTGGGCTGCAACACGACAAAATCAGTAGGATACTCCCATGAGTCTACTGAAATAACTAAATCATCGATTACTCCTTCTGGTCTGATGGTAGAGTGATCAACTAATTCTAGAAAAGTAGGAGTAGGTCGGATTTTTGTTCCGAGTTGCAGCAACTGCGTATTTTCTATTGGCATGATGTTAATTGTTGCCACTAAATCAACTAGTACATGCAGAATAGATGTCTGTTCAATTTTAACTGTGACGGTAGGGTTTCCTGGGTCACCATATTTAATAGGTGGAGTTTTGCCTAGCATTAGCTCAGAAAAATCTCCCACTGCATGCACTGTGAGGGGATCTTTAGGTTTTCGTCCAAGTTTTATGATAAAAAGATCCCTCACAGTCTTGGCATAAATAGGGATGTCCCTTATTGCTTGCAGTAGTGGAATATTAACGTGCAGATTTTGCAATTCTCCAAGGAGATTGAAAGATGGTAATTCCACAGGCTTGGTATTTGCAGTCTTTCAGGGAATGGTGGGTCTGCATTCTAGAATGGGTTAGTCAATTTCTTTTGTATTAGCAGATGGTCTCTCCCCTAATTCCTTATCTGATTCTGAAGATGGAGCATCTTCAACTATTGGCTCAACTATTCTCCCTGATCTTAAGTTTATTTCATCACAAGGCATAGGAGTAATAGATAAGGCTGGCACATTATGTATGTCTATGTTCTGAACGGCCTTATTATTTGGGTTTGGGTTAGGTTGCACAGGCATCTGAGGTCGTAAGGGGGGATTTTTTGGTGAGTTATTGGGAGGCAATTGCAGTTGTTGCTGCTGGTATGGGGGTTGAAACTGTTGTTGAAAGAAGTTTGGTTGGTGTTGGCTTTGATAACTGAGTTGTTGTTGAGGACCTCTCCCGTATGGGTTCCATTGCCCATAGTGATTTGGTTGTTGGGGCATAGGTAACCATGCATTGGGATCCTGATAAGAGGGTGGCATTTGATTTGGAGGGGGGGGCATTCGACTGGCCATATGGTAGCTGATTGTTCCAATAATTAAATGTTGGAGGAGAGAATTGAGAATTCATACCTTGACCTCTTGGCTGCCATTGTCTCCTTTGTGTGATCATATAGACAACCTCTACTTCCTCATTAGTTGCCTTCATTGATGATTTTACCCCTGGTAGAGAAGGACATTGGTCAGTGGCATGGTCTAATTCACAAATAAGGCATACCTGGACACTGTTCAGTGGGCACTCCCTTGGTGGATGTGTCTTCCTGCATTTTGGACAGAAAATGCATAATACTTGCTCTGGTTCTGCTTGTTTCTATTTGACCTAAAAAGTATCCATTTGTGAGGCAAAATAGTTAATCATCTCTTTTTTGAAACTTTCTAACAGATTACCTATTTCTGCTCTTGTTGCTCCTCCATTTGTTGATTTATGTACCCTTGAAAAAGTAGTATCCTTGGTAGCTGGCTTATTCCTTGTAGATCCTCGAGAACATATTTTGCAGAGGTCTACAATGTCCTCATAGGATTCCTTAGATATATCTCCTTTTCCAAGCATATTCAGGATATCTAAACAATCTTCTCTAACTCTTTTTAGAAAAATGGTTTTCAGAATGTCCTTACTCACATCTGGATGGCCAGACCATTGTAGATTGTATTGGATTCGCTCCACAAAGTCTTCAAGGGTCTCGTCCTCCTTCTATGACATTTTGAACAGTTCCTCTCTTTGTTCCCTCGTTCGACAGTAGTCTTGGTATTTGTGCAGAAAAAGCTACCTCATTTGTATCCATGTTGAAATGTTTTCCCCTCCAAGGCTCATGAACCATCTTAACGCATTTCCTTTTAATGTGGCTGGAAATAGTTTAAGCTTATGCGCAGTGGTAGTGTAGTCATATCTTCTACACAAAATGTCAAATTCAAACAGAAACTCATCTATATCTTCAGTAGATAATCCATGAAAATTTGGGAGAGCCGAGAGAGGTATGTTTTTCATAGGAGCCATCCCTCGTGTGGGAATATCAGAAATAGGAAAAACCAGGGTAGAGATAGTGTTTTCATTGTTTACTTGATCCTCGTTGTTCTGTGGATTATCTTGGTAGATCTATTCTTCATTATCCCCTTGATTCTCCATATGTGCTCTCTCCCTCCACTCAATATGAACAGTGTCCCACTCTTCCTTAGTGACTATCCGATCGTTGATCTGATAAATAGGTTCTTCTAGGTTTTCTCGGTTCCAGGCTATATTGCCTTGATCCTCAATGTTCTCCAGTGTTGTTTGCTGATTTGTTGATCACAAATCTTCATCTTCGATTTCAACTTCAACTCTTGATGAGAATGATGTTTCAAGGGGGTGTTTCTGCTAACTGTGGATCACATCCTCTTGGAGGATTGGCAGGGCAAAAAATGGATCCTGAAGAAGAATCTGCTCTGGCTATTATCTCATCAACAATGGTCTGTCTTCCCAGTATGTTAGGATTTCTTCCTCCGCGTCCTCTAGTGCATATAATGTTAGTATTTTTGGGGGTTCGTTCTCGCATTTGGTGATTCATGCAGACTATTCATTCCTAGAAAAAAAACTAGTGTGCTTACCAAAATCTACAATTATCTTCTCCGGCAACGGCACCAAAATGTTGGGCACTTTAATTGTCTAATTGAATGGAAAATCAAAGTGTTCAATATAAATTGTCAACCCAGAGAAGTTTGTTATTTCAAGATAATTATGCACAGTCGATGCTAGATTATGAAAGCATATCTAATCTAATTGTAGTAGGGAAGTTCTTTTTTAACAAAACAAACAAACATTATCGCTAACACAATTGTGATGATACAGCTGGAGTGCTACAGACTTAAAATCATAATTGCAATCTAAACTGATGAATATACAAAAACCATGAATTGCCTACCTTAATCTAACTTTCTAATTTACTTTTGCAGGAAGAAATTCTATACTATTGCGGAAGGGAAATCTACTTATTGCAAGAAGCTACTTCACACTTTTAATTCTCCAAAACAAGATTTTAACCTAATGTAGAAAAAGGAAAAGCAGTTCTCCAGCCATGTTCAGCAACTGACTTCTAATTCTCATGAGACAAGTTTATGCACATTTACCAAGAAGGAACTAAACTGTAACAGTAGTTGTATTCAGAAATATCTAACAGTTAAACCATTTGCAATGAAAATGACTAAATCTAGAATTTGAAATAGAGGGGAATCGGTGAGGAAGGTGGGCCCTTTCCTTCTCACTGAATCCACTCAAAGATATAGGTTACAGTCTGCTAAAGAAATTCAATCCACTTCTTCATTTAATTGCCAAAAAGATGTCTATGTACAATAATCGCTACTTTCTTCAGTTCAAGGAAAAAGACTAACAACCCTTTACATTACAAAAGCTCTGCTATTTAAAGTCAGAGTCATTCAATGTTCAAAAACAGAACAGTCTTGAGAATCCCTGATTCTCAGGCTGTTCGTTAGATATCATTAATAAAAAATCTTGAATTCTCCTTCATCAACATCGTGAGCCAGCATTCTAATCAGCAGGTGTTGCAGCAGTCATATCACAACAGAACTGGTGACGTCTGTTGTAACAACTTCTGAGATTAACAAGATTATGTTGTAGCAATTGTGTAACAGCTTCCAGGATTGATGGGCATCCATTGCAGAAGTCATGTAACAGCTTCTAGGATTGGCGCATAACTGTAACAGCAGCGAGTTTCTTGAAGTGGGTTGTTCTAACATTTTGATCATTAGTTAAATCATTTCATGGGTAAAATATGTGAACTTTATCAATCAAACATGCTAAGTAAATGAAAATATAAAAGCAAGATGAATAGTTCATACCTTGGGAAAAAGGGTCTTGGTGCTCATTATAATAGTCATTTAGCTTAGGAATGAGAAGGTTGAATGATCAAAAGGTGTAGTGAAAAAGGGACATTTCAGGGTCCTAACAAGCTTCGTCTCTGAATTTTTCCGGATGTCCCCACCAGGTATTAACTATAGCATGACCATTTATACCATATCGAGTGCATTCCTTTCTCTCAAACTCTAGAAGAAATGTGGCATTGTAAGTGTATTTATGGGTAGGGGAAATCTTGTACATTGCTTGTAGGTTCTCTGGTTGGAAAGAGCCGACGGTGACCTGCTGGTGGTTTATGACTCTCCTGGTTTGGATGTTGACATGTTCTAAAGCCCAATTTATCATATTGTTGTAGTGTATGATTCTTGGTCATGCAGCGATCTTATGCAGTTATGACTGCGCTATGTGTCTAAGCTTATATGTAAAGGACGCATCATCTTCTTCGACAAAGTCATCTGGACAGTTAATGATCTCATGCTCTAAGACATCAAAAACTTTATTCCAAGTTTTAATGGCGTTTGCAACTCATGGAGTTGTGTCTGATAGAACATCTACATTTGGATTTGAATCATCACCCGATGTGTCAAGCTTCTTTGCATATTTTCGTGGCAGCATAATCCTCAAGGAAATAGAACTAGCCTACTTGTGACAAGAGATGTCTTTAAGATCTACACTGAATAAAAAACTGCTAATTGCAAATGGTAAAAATGATTTTGAAATTCGAAGTTCTTTATTCAAAAATTCTATCGATCTTCGTATAGTTATACTAACGAAGAATTTATTAAACTTAATGGAATTCATTATCTGGTGATTTGCAATCTTTATTTGAAATCATTAACCTTAATCAATCATAAATGTCATTAATACTTTGACGGTTCACGTTCAGAAGTTTTGGATGTGACAGGGTGGAAATATCCCGAAGTCCAAATCCGCGGAGGATTTAATCTCTAAGTAATCACTTTTATGTCTTAATTAATCATGTTTTAAAACATTGTATTAACTTAAGTATTTCAAAAGTTTGGAATTCAGAAGTTTTGAATATAGCGCAAGAGAAATTTTTCAAAATCCGAAACTGGGAAGTGATTAATTAACACTTAATCATGAATAATTAAAGTCGTTCACCGTGTTATTAATTCTTTGAAAACCCCTTTTACTTTTTGTAATCACTTTACTTCGACACTTTGATAGTCCGGGGATTGTGAAATAAAAAACTCCCCAAGAGAAATCTCTCGGAGTGACATGGTAGGGATGATGTCATTCTAATGATGGGTCAAGAAAGAGACGTGCCATGTGTCATTTGAAAACGTGTGAATCATCCGACATAAATGTCAAAAATAAGTGCCATGTGTCAACCCAAGAAAATATTTTTAAAGGACACGTGTCCTATGACTTATGTCTCTGAGTCCTTCAGGAAAATTCATGAGTGGATATCTTTGGGAATTCAGAGTTTGGTGGTTTTCATTGTTTAGGCTTGCTAGAATACCTTAAGCACGAAGTTGCGAAGATACCGTTAAAGACTTTATTTTAAAACTTAGGCAGCTTCAAAACTTCAGAGATCATTAGGACCGTTTGATAAAATCAGAGTAACTCATTGATGATAGATATCGTAAGTTCCATATTGATAAATAACAACCAATGGATTTATTTTAATTTTAAAAGTCCGCTTTCTAAGTTTTTTGCTTTTTTTTTGGGTAAAATTTTATTTCTAAGAGGTAAAATATATAAAGCTCAAAAGCTCAAAACTATATGTGTTCTAACATTCACAATGTACTCCAGATGAAGGAAAGTGTGCTTAGAGAGAATTTGGTGGGAATCACTTGACGATGAAGTGTTTACTTGTGGAACATAATGGGAATGGTTCGAGCTTCTATTTCCATCCATTCAATTCTATGTCCCTCCTTCTAGTGTCATTTATGTATAATACGAAGGTATCTTCGTCGGGGCTATGGACGCTCGCTGGAAATGAAGCAATGCCAGGAAAGAGAGATGAGGAAAACACTTCAGCCTATAATGGTCGATAAGAATTCCTCTGTGGTGTTACTCCCAATTTTTCACTTTGGATGTATGAAATAAGAACCCATTAATTCTCACCATAATTATGTAGAAGATCATTGGTAACAGGTCTTTCTTTTGTCTTGTCCTCATGTTGATTGATGTGGGGTCCTCAATCTTCATACTATATGAATTGTCTAAAGGTAAAATTCCCATTGATCTGGTTGAAGTCACTTTCTTTTGAGATCAGAGATAATTGTTTCTTCCCAATAAGTCTCCATTTGTTGTGGCTCACCTCACACAATAATTGGTTTCATCACATGTGAAGCCTTTAATTGTAAAGATTTGAGGACAAATTTTTTTAAAGGAGTGTACTATGTTATAACCCAAAGGGGAAAAAAATAGGGTTAAATGTATATGATATGATCCTAAGGGGGGAATATATGGGGCTAAATGTTCATGTAATGTGTAAAAATATATGTAATAGGGTCGGCCTAATAGTAAATGGGCCTCATGTACAGGTGTGAATAGATATATATAGAGATCATGTATTCATTATTGTGGACATGTGAATTGTGATGTATAAAGGTATTTGGTTATGTGGAGGAGATTCTCCTATTCTTTAAGGAGTTATTGTATAACTTATCTATCTTGTATTTGTGCTCCACGCTCACATTTTTTACATGGTGTGTACTTATATTTTGTTATGATATTTTAAGCATTTGGTTCATTATAGGTGGCACATTCAATACTGAAGATCAATTCAACTCCATAATAAAGAATAATTGTAACTTGCAAACAATATTTTTGTAATTTTACTTGTACTTTTTTAAAATTAAGTTGAATTACATTGTAAACGGGTGCATTTTTGGTAGAAGCCGACACCCTCCATTTCTTGAGTTTGAATTGTTGAGTTACAAGAAACCCTTTGAGTTATAAGTCAATATTTAAATGGTTTGAATTGATGACATATTAAAGTCACTGAATAATCTAATACCCTCTATTATCAACAATATTGTGTCACAATTGACAAAGAAACTCTCCTTAATTTTCTAACCTATTTACAATATTTGCCAAAAAAAATTGAATTTCTTCAGCATGAATCACAACTCTAACAAGATGAAATACAAACAGAATCAACATTCTGAACTAGTCCTTGTTTAGACCAATTCTCTTTTTCAATTTGAGAATGATTCCTATTAGTAGCGAGCACATGATCAAATCAGTGATGCCACTTCAGAAGCATATTCAAATGAAGAAGAATTTTGTCATAAAAAATTTCCACTTTCACTTTCCAAGCCCATCATCAGAGCTTGGGAAGAAATAATTAACAACAAGTGCATAACAGGTCTTGGATACAAAATGAAAGTGACCTATTTCATTCTAGATTATTCCAAACCAATCCAATTCCAGAGTGTTGGATTCCTTCAAGAAAATTCATCTTCTCCTGCTCCATTTCAAAATGATATTCCTAAATTCCAACATTGTCATTGAGTTGGACACATGACGGATTAGTATTTTGATCTTCATCCTTGTGATAATTGTGGAAAGCATAATCATCCTTCATACAAGTGTTCCAAACATAAGAAAACTACAAGAGTAAAACATCACTATGGGTAGATCACTTCTTGGGAATGGTCATAAACATCCAAGAAGATATATAAGTCATACCAAAGAATTCATTCTTGAGTATTGAAACATATTACAGTGGAAATATTTTCATTTTCTCACCTTGTACTTGACAAGGGGGGATAACATAATTGATTGATAGTCAAGATTCAAGTTTCAAAGTCCTATCAATCGAGAAAGAACAAGCGATCCAAAGCCAAACCCATATTCCATCAGCATGATTTGGTTTATGGTCTTCCTTAAACCACTATTTAGTATAAGAATTACAACTTCTACTAGAAAAAAAAAAATTCCATCTTTAAATCACCATTTGATAGCACTTCCAATTATCATAAGACATCAACTTCTAGTGAAATTAGGAAATGTTCTGAGAACCTCTGAGCCTTAGAGCCAAGTTCCACAGTTTGTTGTTTTCCTTAAACCGCCATTTAGTAGAAGACATTAGCTTATGTTAACCTTTTGGTTGTCAGACAGTTGGCTTAGGTTGATGGACAATTTGTTTGGATTGTTGGTTGTCATTGATTTCAACCCTTAGAGAGTGATATTTTATATTGATGCCAACCCTTAGAGATTGATTTCAACCTTTAAAGAAGTCTAGTAGTGAAGTCTGGTAACACAAAGGTATGGGTAAGGGATCTGAGTTTGTTTAAGGTATAAAGGAATGAAGATCATTGAATATGCAAGTAATAATATTCTATATGGATAGTACATGTCATGCCATTTTCGGTGATATGTGGAACGTCACATAAATCCTCACAGTTATAGAGTTATGGCCTTCTGAAATTGGAGAACCTTCTTGAGTTATCTAGAAGCCCCTAGAAGGTCAAAGAAGTAAAATTATTCTAGAAACCCCTAGAAGAATTTGACTAGTCAAAGTGGGT
>JASDQU010346567.1:0-12386 GCA_032191745.1 Picea mariana
TGTGGCTGCAACGTTCTGCGGTTCCTTCTCTTTCCTTTCTTCAGACTCTGGTTTCACGATCTTTCCTTTCACGATATCCAACACTTTATTCTTGGCAAGGATGAGATCAATCCTTGTCTTCCACGCTCTGAAGTTAGAGGCTCCATCTAACTTGTTCTCTGACTTCATAGAATAAGTCATGGCTGCTTTGACTTGGTCAAACCCTAGATTTGACCATAAACTCAAACTTCACGTCTTGGCTTGCTGAGAGTATCAGGAGATGCGCTAAGCTAGAGCGCACTGATCTATTCAGAGATTAGGTCGATCCATTCACTTAAGGTGCCTCAACAAGAGGATTAGGGTTTTTGCAACTACTCCTGCTAGTAACCCTAGCTACAATGTCTTGGGAGTTGCTTCTGCTAGTAACCCTAGCGGCAGTTTCTCAACGAGCTTAATATCCTAGCGGCTATGTTTCCTTCCAACGTTTAGACTTAATGAAGGAGGTGTGGGCCCATAACCTGTTAGAATATGAAAGATGTGTGCTCGTTTTACCATTGACAATACCCTTGTCATCCAACCATAGGACGAAGCCACCCTCCAAACACCTTAACCTTGACAGAGAATCACTCCGGAAGCAAACCCCAGGCTAGATAGCCAAACAAAGGGTAGCGCACCTTTCCCCAAGGATAGCGCATCACAAAGCGCTGATTAGATAGTCCAAGCGTAACTGCTAGCTGCAGCAGCGACAACGACAACTCTCCTCCAAACTTGCGTAGAAACTGGGCAACTGCAGTGCGCACAAGACTGGGAACTGCAATTCTGAGACTACCTACCAGAATGAGAACTTGCCTCCTATATTTATACTAATTTTGGCTAACTGCCAGGGCCGACTTCTCATTCCGGGTATCTGTCTGTTCAGTATATAATATTATTTCTGGCTGACTTCTTCTCTTGGAGGCTAATAACCTAATATAAATTATCTTCTTGAGCCGAAAAGTCTTCTAGGGTTATTAGCCAACTCATTAGGGTTTCTTCTTGCTTCCTGGAGTATTCTATCCTCGTCAGGTTTACACATTGAGGTAAATACCTCCCGCAGCTACCATAATATAAACACTTTGCACTTGTAAGAAACAAGTCATCTACATACAACACCAAAATAAGCAGATCAATGCCAACAAATATATAATACTAGCACAACCACATAATTGTGGTTGATCAACGCCGAAAGGCATATTTTATTTGTAAACAAATTCTAACTAATTTTTTTATTGCTTATTTTATTTACAAAACAAACCTTAATTATTATTTTTTTTATTTCATTTACAAAACAAACCCTAATTCTTTTTATCCTATTTTATTTACAAAACAAAACCTAATTTTTTTGATCTATTTCATTTACAAAATAAACGCTTTAATTTACAAAATAAACGCGCAGGAAAATAAACGCGCAGGAACTCGTTCTCCGCGTAGGAAAATAAACGCGCAGGAAACTCCTTCTCCGCGCAGGAAAATGAACACGTAGGAACTCGTTCTCTGCGCAGGAAAATAAATGCGCAGGAAACTCCTTATCCGCGCAGGAAAATAAACGCACAGGAACTCGTTCCTTTGTCAAGTCTTTGGCATGCAAGAATCATTTTTCCGAACCGAATCGTTTCTCCGAACCAAATCGTTACTCAATTATATTCTTAATCATTTGAACGTGTCAATTATATATGCTCACAGTAATTTTTTAAGTATTTTTAGGTAAATGTAAAAAAGTAAACATGTTAACGGATGTTTTCATAAATGCAAGGAAGTTATGAGCAACAAATCTGGCTCATTGATTTTGGAGGACGACTAAGAATATGCCAACATCTTTAATGCGTAGCCATCAGATTAGGGTTTAAGGTTAAATAAGGTTAAAAGATCATTAATTGTGCCCATTGTCAATAGGTGTACGCCTTTCGACGTAATAAGTTAGGATTTGCTTCACTTTTGGTGAATCCCATACTCTGCAAATAACCATCTATCCTTGAATACCATGCCCTTTGTGCATGCTTGAGTCTAGACAAGGCTTTCTTAAGCTTGCAAACATGGAACTCCTTACTATTTTCCTCAAAGCCTCGAGGTTGCTCTATGCACACTTCTTCCTAAATGATCCCATTAAGGAAAATTGTCTTCACATCCATCTAATGTATCCTCCATTCCATAAATGAAACTAAGGACATCACTGCTCTAATGGAAGTGTACCTAGTGATTGGAACAATATCTCCTCATAGTCCACTCCCTCTTTCTTGGAGAATCCTCTCACCATGAACTTTTCCTTGAACTTCTTAATGCTACCATTTGTTGAATGCTTAATCTTGTAGAGCCACTCAAAACTCACTATTGACTTTCCCTCTGGTGTTGGCACTATATCCCAAATATCATTCTTCATGATGGAGGTGTGCTCCTCTACCATGGCATCCCAACATACCTATCAGTGTGTAGCCTCTTGAATGTTGGAAGGATCGAAACCTATGATGATGCTCATTCTTCATGATGGTGGTGTACTCCTCCACTATTGCATCCCACCATACATGTCGGTGTGTTGCCCCTTGAATGCTAGAAGGCTTGGAATCTATGATGATGCTCATCATTCTTCAGAGGTTTGTTCTCCCTAAATGTGCTCCTAGGAGTCTCAACATACTTAATGAGCATCCCTCAATGTCTGAGTGAACCATCAAGGCCTCTTGAAAAAACTGGAAGGATTCGATGTCTCCTCCTCTTCACTTGAAGGTTCAATGTGTTGATGCTCTCCTGTGTTGTGAGTCACTAGTGACTTTGGCTCAACCTTCAAAGCTTCATGCTCATTCTCTGTCATTGGAATAGGCTCATGGGACTTCCTAGATGCAAAGTCTTCCTCAAAGTTTACATCCTTTCTCACTACTATCTTCGCTTGCTCTGGAATATAGACCCTGTAAGTCTTTGAAGTCTCACTGTAAAATATAAATAAACCCTTCCTAGTGGAGGGATTCAACTTGGTCCTCTTCTCCACCAGTACATGGATATAAATTGGATATCCAAAGATGAGGAAATGACTCCCCTTTGACTTCATGCCATTGAGTGCCTCCTTTGGTGTCTTTAGCTCCAAGATCCTACGCGGACACCTATTATGGATGTAGATTGTTGTGTTGCATGCCTTTGTTGAAAGAAACATCGACAAGTCTTGGTCATGAATCATGGCCTTAATAACCCCTATGATGGTTTGATTCTTCCGCTTTGCAACCCCATTCTACTGTGGGTTGTATGAAACAATTAGCTCTCTCTTGATAACTACCTCCTTGCAGAAACCCTCAATCTGCTTGGAGGTATACTCATCCCCATTGTCTGATCTCAAGACTTTGATCTTCTTCCTTGTCTAGTTTTTAGCTAGAGCTTTGAACTCCTAAAAATTGCTAAATACCCCATCCATGGTCTTTGAGAAGTAGATCTAAGTCTTGCGAAAGAAGTCATTAATAAAGGAAACATGATATATGCTTCCTGAAATTGATGTTGTTGACATCAATCCACAAACATTTGAATGCACTAGGTCTAGAATCTCCTTATACCTATGCCTGCGGCTTGGGAAGGTAGCCTTGGCATGCTTTCTAAGCATGCACCCTCTACATATTCCCTGTTGTTGAACGTTAAACTCTAAAAGACTTGTGATTATCTTCCTCAGACTAGGCAATGCCTTGTGATGCATGTGTCCCATCCTCTTGTGCCACAAATCGCACAAGTTGTCATTGTTATGAACTAGGGCTCGAAGAGGGTCACCTTACAGCCTGTAAAGATTCCCTTCTCTAACTCTTATTACCTACATTGTATCTGGGCTAGATTCCTTCAACCCAATGAGGACTTGTTGGTTCTTGAACTCCACACCATAGCCCTTATCCTCCATAACCAAAACTAAAAGCAAATTCTCCCCGAGACCTTGAATATACAAAACATCATCAAAGTCTAAAGAGTTATCTCACTGGAGATGGAAGGGAATGGTACCAACTCCTACCACTGGGTACTTGGCATCATCACCAAGTTCAACCTGAACCCCTAAGTGTTGTTTTGTTAGACTAGAAAAAAATTGCCAGATTGATGTCATATGACGAGACACCCCACTGTCCACATACTATGAAATTGTGCTTGTAGAAAGGAAAGATACCATTGAGAAATCTTTCTCAAACTTGGCAACAATCTCGTTCATCTGAGTTTCTACAAAGGCTGCTACCCGTTACTGCTATTGCTTACTTTTCCCCTTCTTATCTGGACATTGTGATACACACTGCCCGTGCTTATGACAAATGAACCACTTGATTTTACTTAAGTCCTTCCTTGATTGTGAGGTTGAATCTTCATTCTTTCCCTTACCCTTACTACGCCCTTTACCTTTTCCCTTATTTGTCTATCCAAATAGGGCTAGGTTCTTGTCACCACCCTTCTCGTTGGATTTTGACTCCATCCTAGTCTCCTCTTGGATGCAATGATCCCACAACCTTTTAAAGTTAGGAAGGTTCTCATGAGCACAAATACCTTTAACAGCTCCCATAATACTAGGACTCCATTTAGTGCTATTTTCACTAACTCTGCATTTGCAATCTTCTCCCCAACTATTGCAAGTTGATCAAGAGTTCGCATGAATTTCATAAGGTAACTGATGATTGAATTTGTTTTGGTCATCTCTATGGCTATGAGTTTTTTTTGTAATATTGTCTTCCTTTTTATCTTCTCACTTTGGTAGAGGCTAACCAAGGCATCAAACATTTCCTTTGCCATATTATTTTTGGATAGGTGAGGAATCAAGTGATTCTTAATTTTATCCATAATTATTTTCTTTGCCTTCACTTCCTTCTTCTTATGCACTATCAATTGTCGTGGATCTGTAGGTGAAGGCACAACATCCTTGACAATATTCTAAAGATCATTATCTTCCAATAAGAGTGTAACTCTAACTTCTCTAAAAAAGAAATTTGTAGCAACATCCAATCTATCCTCAAATACAAGGCTTGCTAATGCCATCTTTGAGATCTTCTCAACAAACTCCTAGATTTGCAATTGTTAAAAAAATATTGAAACCCTCTAACTATTGGTCCTTGTTTCCAACAGTTGATTTATTGCTGCAAATCCTTGAGAATCTCAATAAGAGAAATAACTTTGATACCATGTAAAAATTCCCGGCCCTTGGTGATTGCTCTCCTTATGATCTCAATTAAACAAATAATTTATTGAATTTATTTAACACATAAATTAATTTCAGACATAACATCAATCACATAGAATTTGAAAAGTAAATAGCATAAGCATAAAACAATTTCACACTTACATAGGTAATTTTTCTACAAAATTAACTTTTTATTCTTTATTCAAAGTTTACAAGGAACCCTCCATAGTCTGTCAAACTAGCAGCTGCATGGCTAATCAAAATCACTTCTGAAACATGGCTGCACAAAAATCAAGAATAAATAACATGTAAGGAACACTTTATGAATCTGTACCACTGCAAGTATCTACTATACAACTAATGTATGGATGGTTGTTGTGCCACCTCCTTCTTTCTGCTTTGACTCCTCTCCTATGCTTAAGCTTTGCTCAACTAGTCACTATCCTTGTTCAACAAAAATTGTGTCTGAACTCTCTATATTGACCTATCTTTATACTTTTAGGTGAAACCCTAAGCTACCAAAACCGTACCTCTTGGTGAGATCTATAGTTGAGATTAATTCTTAGTTTAAGTCATTAATGCATGAAATACATTTTATTAGACTCAACAACTAAATATAAGACTTTTTCATTTCTTCTTAAAATACAAAACAGAGCTGCTTTTCTAAATATATTGAACTACTTCTAGCACGTTCACATTGAACCTGTGCAAAAGTTCTTGTCCAAGCTATAGTTCTCAACACTATGACCCTGTAAGCTTCACATGGAGATGAAGATGACAAGAGGCATCAAGAATTCTCTACCATGAAAGCAAAGGAGAATGAGAATTTACATGCAAAACTCCTTGTTAAGAGATCAATTGAATGCACATGTTATGTCCATTCATCATTATTTGTCTTGGGGAGAATGGAAAGATTGCAAGCCTGGTTTCCCACAATTCCTATGCTTCAAATGGAAGGATGCTAGTATGGGGCATTGAATCCTTGAGGAGATGATTAGTTGACGCAGAGATGCATTGAAAACAAGAGATGACGTCAGAAAAGATTACCACCAAGAACTATTGAAATGTGAGAGCAAGAATACCCAAGGAGGGAGGATCCATGCCTAGGCCCTCTCTTCCAAACAAGATTGGGAAGCATCACAGGATTGGGGATAAGATGATGCTCACTATTTCCCTCAAATGAACCTCTAATGATGCTCCTTTGTTTACTAGTGTAGGTTGCAACACCACTTTGTTTGTCATTTCATTCACTGCTAAGTTGACATTTCACTTGACCTAATATAAAGAAACATTACAAAAATCTTTAAGCAACATGACCATTGTTTGGTAGATGTGAACTACGAATAGGAAGGAGGACACTCTTCTCTGAATCAAGGCTCACTTGATTATGGAAAGTCTTTGAGAATAACAATATCACATTATGATTGCTCCTTTAAAAGTTTGATCTCTTGATACACAACCAAGGTTTCAACTTCATCCTTAAATATGGGGTCGATCCCCCTACCAACTTCAAAAGCCCAACTTTAGCATTCTCCGCCTCCCACTAACCTAATTTCCATGGCTAATGAATAACCCCATGAACATGATTTTTTTAGTGATGATAACTTCCATGCCTCCCGTAAAAAAATCCCTAGATGTTAGTTACACAATTCAATGTAAAGAACTTTTTTTTCTTATGTTTGTAGTAAATTAAATAACCTATATAAAATAATTGTAATAAAACTTCATTATTAGAAGCGAGATCCATCCCCACCACCCTTACTTTATCTCCAAATACTACCACCTAGATGTTGGCTCTTTTTATCCATTTTAAAGGACCTCTTTGTTTTGTTCTGCACATGTAATAAAACTTAGAATACAAACCCCAAGTAAGATTATTATAAGAAAGAAAGTGCTCAAATAGTTAAGAGGATTTACTACTTTAAATCTAAGAACTAGATACGTTGTAATAACAAACTTCAATTCAATAAAAATAATTAATCTAAAAATTAGATTTTTTTGCACTAAATGTTTTTGGTCAACCTAAGTAAGTGAATTATTTTGAATATTCAAAGGATAGAAATGTTTTACTATAGTATGTAAGAATTTGTTTTGGGAAGAAATCATAAATAGGATATCTTAAATAGAGATATCTTTTATACCAAAAGTGAGGGTGTCTGCTATACCAAAGTTACTTCTTTAACTCTACCTATTTCTCTGAAAATAGAAATTAACTCATACATATGTATGAACACAAACATGTTATAAAAAAAACTTGATGAAGATAATAACAACTTTATGTATGTATGAGCAGAAACATGTTATAAAATAAATTTGATGAAGATAATAACAACTTTCCCTATCATTGTCCAACAAATCATTATTGAAAAAACCATTTTTCAAGATAATATTTATTTATTACTAACATTTTAAAATATATTCATATTTATTAGAAACATAACCATTATTGAAAAAACCATTTTTTTAAATAATATTTATTTATTACTAACATTTTAAAATATATTTATATTTATTAGAAACATAACCATTATTAAAAAAATCATTTTTTAAAAATAATATTTATTTATTACTAATATTTTTAAATACATTTATATGTATTAAATATATTTATATTTATCAAAAACATAATCTTTCTTTTTAGGAAATATGACTTAATACACTTAAAAATATGTCATCCAATGGGTCTACTTTCACTCTCTATAATTGGTAGTGGCGCCATTTTTTAAGCACCTTTCACTAGTAGAAAAAACAAAAAAACATTTACTCTATTGGACTATATCTCCATTTCTAAGGCCATTTGAGTAATAGGGAAAGAGGTTACTTAAGCAAGAGGTCCTCTAAGAAGAAATTATAAAGGAATATGCTTAGCAAAACCTTACAACAAGGTAAGGCAAAGTAATTAAAAAAATAAAATTATATTGAATTTAGTAGTTTTGTTGTATTTTTTATTTTTTTTCATGTGTTAATTTATATATATTTTTGGTTTTGGATTGGTGTGAAGGACATAATGTTGAGGGGAAGGAAAAAGTTACATTGGTTTTTAAGTAAAAAAAATAGGTTCTAAAATAGAGTGCACAAACACATGGGTGAAGAAGCAAATTTGCAAATTGCGTCTAAACAACAATATGCATTAAACATAGAACTTAATGAAAAATATGGTATGTAATGGATGAGATTGATTGCACATATTTAAATTAAACATATTTGTGTAGTGTTACAAGTTTAAGTTTAGTTATTGATTTGAATATGCCAATTTGTCCGTGCATGAAGGTACACAAATATTCTACAAAGTGGGCATATGGTCATCATTTTCACATGGAGAGTGCAAGTTTTGATAAATGAACATGTGATTGTGGAGTGTTTGTTACATTTTATCAAACAAGTCATGCAAGTGTAAGAAATACAAACCCAATCGAAGGAAAAACTGATTATGTCGGCACTATTTAGGAGACAATTCAATTGAACTATAGGGCCTTTGGATATGTGATTTTTAAATGCAAATAGTTTGATGTCTTTGATAGAAGGAGACTTATTAGACATGACCTGATTAGTGAATTATATTCTATTGACATATATAGAGAAATGTAGGCATCTCAAGTTGAATCATATGTGCTTCTAGAACACCATGAATAAGTTTATTCCACCTTGGTCCATCTAATGAAAATTGGTGGTTTGTTGATCCTTTACACCTAGGGGAAATGGTTTTTGAAAATGGACCTATTGCAATTGCTACACCAGGTCAAGAAGGGGATGTTGTATATCATTGGTGGAGAAAATGTGGGTGATCAAGTAGTTTTAAAAGTGTAGTGATTTGAAGTACTCATTGTACTTTTAGTTTTTTTATTATTACAAATATATGGTGGTATATCTTGTTATGATTATTATTTACTTAAATTCATAATTCCAAAGTGGGTTTAATTGATTCAGTTACTTGATAATGTAATTAATAATTAATTATCATTTGTTTAATCTATTTTAAAAATAAAAAATATTTTTTTGTAAGCATAGTATTCTAATTTATATTAAGCAAAATGAGGAATAATCATACAAAAACCACTTGTTGTTGGCCTGCCATTGGGGAAACCAAACCAACATCAGTGGTATGTGTCAGTAGTCCATTTTGTTTGAGAGAGATTTTGAATAAGAACCATTTTAGTTACATGTATTGCAGTCCAAAATATACGCCTAAACATGCTAGATCCAATGTTGTAATACCTATTGTCTGTCATTTTGTAAAAGGGAAAAAATAAAGAGATTGAAACATATTGGAAATCAATTTGGAGGAACGCCATCAAGTTCCCGAGGTGGCTCGAGGACCATTCGTTGTGGAGCTGTCACAATGGGATTGGTGGATAGGAGCCTAGTCATGGTTTTTCTGAGTAGCAAGTGAACCTCGTCCAATTGCCAGAGAATTGTGTCTTGAGCGTCCTCGTAGTTTTGCAACAATTTCCCAAGGAGCATCTTGAGGTGCCAGTACAAATTGTCAATCCTCAAATATTTAGTGTCATAGACTCTTGAGCTCCCCACATATGGAACCCGATCTCTGGTGTCCGCATCCACTTCCCAATCCCACACAATAGTTCTTTCTAGGTGTATTTCACCCTTGAGATTCTCTAGGTGGTCACAAATCTATGGAGGGGTGATTGTCCTGAAAGTCACAACCACCGACTAAGCTTCCAATTGGACTATGGGTCTTGATGACTCTGGGGTCTGGTTCCTGGCATTGAAGGGGTTTTTTGGCGAGCCACCCCCATGACGATTGTTGAATTATATAGCTTTGGAAGCTATTTTCCCTATTGTAACTAACCATGTAAATAAAGTTTTGATATAGTGTTAACTTTATGTCAAGCATCAAACACATGACAAGTGTCAACCGCATGCCAAGACAACTATATGTCATTCAACCTCATAGCACCTCTAAGAGGGCTGCTTAGGGAGGTTGTAGTGGCTAGCTTAGGGAGGCTGCTTAGAGTGGTTGGAGTGGCCAGATTAGGGGGGCTGCTTAGGGTGGTGGTACGACAACTATTATACAACTGTCATACAATCTCGAGACATTAATTTAGGGCAGCCTCTAAAAGAGACAAAGGAAGTGACCTTTGGGAGCATTGGGAGGTGGCTCTTGGGAGATTTAAGAGGTGGCTCTTGGGAACATTAGGAGGTGACTCTTTCCAGCCAAAGGAGGGAAGGTATGAAAGTTGTTATACAATTGTTGTACATTCTTAGGGGCTGCTTAGGGAAGCCAAACCAACCTATAAAAAAGGGCATTCACTTAACATTTGGATACATTTGTTTTGCTGGAGTCTTCTGTTGAGGCAAGACATCCATTTGCTGAAGTATTTTGTTGGTTATGACTGATATGTACTTGAATCTTTTGTTGGTATATGGCTGCTAGTTGCTGGAGTTTTCTGCTAGTATATGAAATCTAGTTGTTGAAGTCTACTGCTGATACAAACACTCTATTCTTCTTGAAGTCTTTTGTTGTTCCTTACTGATATAAGGCTGCTACAAATACTGTGTTAAAGTTTCCATAAGTCTACTACACCAAGAAGGAAAGTCAATTATATTTTGGTGATTTTGTCAAGTTGTTACTGTAAGTGTTAGTTCAGCTATTTGTGAAGTTTGTAAGTGCTGAAACAAAAGGTATTGTTTCATACCTCTAAGTCCTAGCTAGTTACTGTAAAGTCTTGTACTGGTATTGTACTTTGTTTAAGAATCTAAAGAGAAGTTTTGGTTGGGTTTTCTACCCCAAGAGGGTTTCCTAGGGTATACTTGTTTTCTCTCTGTGATTGTCTCACTTTCAATGATCCTCGTATATGCAGATGTATTGGTATGTTGGTTGTATGCTATATTTCTTTTTTTAAATTTACCTACATGCATTAGTTTTTTAACATGGTATCAGAGCTTCCCTGAAAGAAGACATTTCTACAAAGAGTTATTAGATTTGTGAAGGAGAATACAATATTTCAGTTTTTTGAAGGAAAAATCATCCTCCACAAAAGAAGTTTCAGAAATTTGAGAAAGGTAAGAGAGACTATTCTAAACTCAAATGTTTCTGTTGTGAAAAGCTGAGACATCTTGCTAGAGATTGTCCTCTCATAAAACATGACAAAGAAAGGAGGAAAAAAAAAGACATCATGCTCATATTGTTGAAGATGATGAACCTGTTTTCAAGAGAGAAAGAAAAGAAGATTCAGATGAAGAGTATGTTTTGGTGGCAACTCTTACTAATTCAATAAATTATGATGATGAAACATGGCTTGTGGATAGTGGTGCCTCCAGGCACATGAATGGTTTTAAAGACTTTATTTCAAATCTGACTAAGAAAGATTCTTCTCATCAAGTGAGACCGGGTGATAACTCTTCCTATCCTATTAAGGGAACAGGGAATGCTTTTTATAACTTAGATTCAAGAAAACATTTGAAAATGGAAAATGTTTTATATGTACCTGGTTTGCAAAAGAACCTCCTATCTATTTGAGGATTGGAAGAGAAAGGATCGAGTAGTTTTTATCGATGGCCAAGTTCTTATGTGGCCGAGAGGAAATAATATTGATGATGCTATTATAATTGGTATACAAGAAGATGGTTTTTACAAGTTAAAATGAAAGGCATATCAAGCCTTAGAACATAGTACTATAAACCCATGTGAACTGTGGCATAGAAGGTTCACTCATATTCACTATAAAGCCTTGTTAGTTGTCAGCAAGATGGTGAAAGGCCTTCCATAAATTCAAGTGTTCCATGATGGTGTGTGCAAAGGATGTGCAGAAGGAAAGAACGTGAAAAAGCCTTTTCCAAGCAGTGACAGTAAATCAAAAGGAGCTCTGGATCTAATTCATTCATATGTGTGTGGACCTATGTCATCCACTTCACTCATAAGGTATGTTTACTATGTTTCTTTTATTGATGACTTTTCTCGCAAAACATGGATTTATTTCTTAAAGAATAAAGATGAAGTCTTTAGTAAGTTTAAGGAATTTAAAGCTCTTGTTGAAAATCATTTTGAGAGAAAAATAAAGGTTTTAAGATCCGATAACATAGGAGAATTCACATATGGTGAATTCAAGGAATTCTGTAGAGAAGTTGGGATTAAGAGGGAGCTTTCTACTCCATACAATCCTCAACAAAATGGTGTTGTGGAAAGAAAGAACCGACCAGTTATGGAATCAACTAAAGCTATGATTCATGATCAGAACTTATCAATGTACCTTTAGGCAAAAGAAACAAGGACTGTTGTATATGTACAGAACAT